>JABAKA010000048.1:0-48712 GCA_018857285.1 Termitomyces sp. Mi166#008
CAATCATCAAAGCTGCTGCCTACCTCACTAAGCAATACAATATTAACCACATCTGAATCTCTGGATATAACAAACACACCAACGGCCTGGTAGAACGACCCCACTTTGATGTGCACCAAGCCCTAATTAAAGCTGCCAATGGAGATGAGTCACGCTGGAGCAACTCTGCCTACTCAGTCTTCTGGTTGGAGCAGGTAACAGTTAGGCAACACATGGGGTGTTCTCCATACTACGCTACTACTGGCACTCACCCTCTCTTGCCAACCGATATTGTTGAAGCAACATATTTACAACCCCCTCCTGACACAGTTCTAACAACTACCAACCTCATAACATGTCGAGCCATAGCGCTCCAATGCAGAAAAGAACAACTAGCAAAGCTTCACAATGTTGTGTTTGTGGCAAGAAGAAAAGCAGCACTACATTTTGAAAGAGATTTTGCTGCAACAATCTATGACTTCAATTTCAAAAGAGGAGCACTAGTACTCCTACAAAACACTAAAATTGAAGTTACTCACAACTAAAAAATGAAACCCAGATACTTGGGGCCCCTAGTGGTTATTTCCTGAAACAAAGGAGGTGCCTATATACTATGCAAACTCAATGGTGCAGTGCTACATCAGCCTGTAGCTGCTTTCAGGTTACTACCCTATTTCCCTCAGAAATATATTCCAATACCCGACCATTTTCTTGATATCAACACCAATCACCTATGAGAATTGGAGGAAACCAAACTCCTAGATGATGAAGACTTTGCTGAACAAGAAGCCAACTGAAAAATAAAGAAAAGTTTAAAAAAGTTTAAAAAGTTTAAAAGATTAAAAAGAATAAAAAGACAAAAGTAAACAGTACAAAACATTTCTTGCTGACAGCGCCAAAGAAAAATGGCACCAACATTTCATTCTTAATGTAGATATCATCTAAACCTTGCTGACAGCGTCAAAAAAAGATGGTGCCAATGTTTTATTCAGACCAGTATATACAAAGCCACAGCGTTTCTGTGTTGCACAGCTGTTGAAGCTTGGCGCTATGATGATCTACTGAGCGCTAATGCTTCAAAGCTAAAGTTTTCACTATTTCATGTTGCTGACAGCCTTTATACTCTTACAAAGTTTTTTTTCAAAAAGAGTCACAAAAGATTCACCAAGAAAAATAACAACAAAACAGTAGTTACAGTACAAAGCTAAAAATACAGTATATAGCACAAAGCCAACGAATAGGGCAACTGGTGGGGATAAATGACCAGAAAGCCACCAACAATGGGAAGGTCTTTAGTATCCAAAAAATCTCCAAGTTCCACATTATTCATGTTGTGCCAATCCATTACTGTATCACAGTTGCAAAGGTACAGTGCCATGGCGTTGTGTTGATGCGTAACCCACTGCAATTCCTGATGAACTGACTTGAAACGCCACCTAGCATCTTCCAACATTTCACGTGCCACTTCATAATGGCCATGTGCATGGTTTTGCCATCATTCAACACTAGGTCAGTTTTGTTCAAATTGGACTGGAACTTGAAGACCTGATGGCAAGAAAGGAACATGCTTGTCAGTACAATACACTTTGAAAAAAGGGTGTCCTCTTCAGTTTTGTCAGCTAAAAAGAATAGTTAAAAAGAAAAAGTTAAACAAAGAACAAAAGACCCACTGGCACTGGCGCTGGCGCTTCAACTTCATTTACCATTGCTTTTGTTGGTGCTGCTGGTTGTGTCTCTTCAGGATGCTTAGCGCTATCAACATCCATGGTGGCATCATCATTGTCGCTATCATCATCATCACCTTTGCCATCTTCATCGTCATTACCATCTTTGTTGTTTTCATCGCTAGATTCTTCATCTTGCAATGTTTCTTGGGTCACTGGGACTTCTGTCACCTGGTTGATGATTAGTGCCCTGCTTTCTTCTGTACCCACCAATTTAAATCACCTTACCATAAAAGGGTCCTTAACAATGGAACCCCCCTTTATGGCAGGCCTAGCAGATTTCACAGGCGCAGGTTTGGATAAGGCAGCAGCAGCAGCAGGCTTAGACACAGAGCTTGGAACTATGGGTGCAGTAGAGGGGCCAGCTACTGGAGAAGCTAATGCAATAATTGGCTTGGGAATAGGTTTAAGCATGCTGGGAACTAGGACCACAGATTTTGAAGTTTGGTGCAAAGGTCCTGCCACAGGTGTTTTTGGCACCATTATCTCAACCTCATCCTTCAACTCTATAATCTCCTTCCTTTTTCTAGTGCCAGTCAGCTCTTCAACATGCTCACGCTTGATTTTCTTTATTATGTGAACTCTATCTTCCTCCTCTTTCTCATTGCTATTGCTATCCACTAACTCCATCAATTTGAAAGATTGCTTAGCACCCGCTTGTTCAGAGTCCCCCAACAAAGCCTTAGCCTTCCCCTTTCCCTTGTAACCCTCCAAAATGAAAAACTGAGATGATTTGCCCTGCTGCTCAAGAAAAGCCTTTGCTGCCTGCACCAGTTTAACATGCTTGGCTATGACAAGTGCTGCCAAAGAAGGACATTTCTTCTGCATCCTAATGCCTATGCCATTCCACAAGCAGCCTTTGGACTTGCGACAACAGCACCAGCAAGGACGTTCGCCAGTCAGGTACCAACATCAATCAGCCAGATTGTTAGCAAGGCAACAATCACACTAAAACTAAAAGTTAGTAAAGCACCAACACAAGAAAAGAGATAACTATGCACAGCACCATTTTTCTCCAATACTAGTGCACATGTTGCTGGCGACACCAATGTTATGTCATCCTTTCTCCCACCCAAAATCTTTGCACCTCATGGTAACCCTATGTCCCCCTTGTAATATTCTGACAAAGGTGGCAGTAAACTTGCCAATAGTTTATCGTCAAACTAGTGAAAAAAACTAAGCACAGAACCCCAAGAAACGCAATGAAACTCACTTTTGTCGGTACCATGAAATCTTCCAGCTCCTTACTCAATTTTTGAGTGGCCTCACCCTCCTTGTCTTCATCATCTTCCATCGCCTTTGCTTTGCCCTTACCCTTGTTGCAAGGCGCTGACCATCAGGAAGATTCTTGTGTTGGCAGCAAAGCACAAGAACTAAGAAGATAAATCAAAAGAATAAAAAAGCGCCAATTAGCAATACTTATGTGGCACAGACTTCCTCCTGCTCTTGAAACAACAACTCTGAATGAAGCTAAAAATTGATGAGGGTAGTTGCCAGAGTAAGCAGAAAAACAAGGAAAACTCACATGCATGAGCAGACTGGAAGGATTGACTATATATGGAACCAAAGGCGTGTGTTAAATCAACGAAGTTGCGGAAACAGGTGTTGGTGCCAGATCCATGACAGTCTTTGGTGCCACAATAGGTGCAGTTGGCTCGAGCTCAATCACCATCTTTTCAAAATGCATTAGTCTTATTTGCTCAATGGTACTGATTGCATGCTCCCAAGACACCTGCTGACCATCAGCAAGAGCTGGTGCCAAGACAAAGAAAAACGCACTCACCACTGTCTTTCCAAAATCAGCACAACAGGGTGCTTGCTTATTCAAACTCCACAAGTTAACGCACACCTGGCACACTTCAGCCTCGCATGGCCACTCAACAGAATCTAAGTTCAACAAGCACCAATTGTCCAGCAACACCTCCAAAAGGCCAAACGCCGTTTCACGAAGTGGCGCAAGCATCGCTAAACCTTGAGCCTTGAAGAAAACAGCATCAGCGGCAGCGATAAACTCTTGAGCAGCCACATTCATGTTCCAGGAGGCTAGCATCAGCAGAAACCTTAAGCAATGAGATCTTGGGGGCCATCTGGGGTGATAGCAAAAAGTCAGCTAAAAGTGTCATGATACCTCAATTGATTGAGATAATAAGGGAGTATAGGCATTTAGCAGGAAAGAAAACTGAAGTCGAAGGTCATAAACATGAAGGCTAGCATCAGCAAAAATCCTGAGTAAAGAAATCTTAGGAACCATCTGGGATAACAGCAAAAAGTCAGCCAGAAGCATGATGATTGAATAGAAGGAAATTAAGCATACCTCAATTGATCAAGATAATAAAGGATTATAGGCATTTAGCAGGAAAGAAGGCTGGAGTTGAAGGTCATAAACATGGGCACCTATATAGGTGATGGTTTCTAAAAATGGAGTTCACCGCTGATTTACAAAAAGAATTGTGCCATGTATGAAAATCAGAAGATCAAGAATTCCAGAAGCCTGATGGGTTGACTGGGAACAGTCAAAATTTAAAAAGGGAGTAGAATGATAAGCCCCAAAAGGTTTTATTTGCAAAATAGTCAATTTTTCAAAATTTTCTTGTTTTTCATGATGTGATGGGTCACGTGACTTGACAAAACACAAAAATCATGTCCAGTAGTTGTAGTCTAGAACATTCTGTCTTGGAAAAAGAGTAGCATAGGAAAAAACTGTCTAAAAAGAGGTTTGCTATGACTTCATAGGCTCCACTTGACAGCATTAATGCTCCCATGACATCAGAATTAGTACATATTTAGAATAGTAGGAGAAAAGGAGAGCTTACCAATTTCTCTGCCCTAGTAGTATATAAGATGTACAAAAAGTAGAAAAATAAAAACAATGCTCTATGCAAGGAATTCACCCTCACTATGGTTCTACATCTTAGACTCTATGTTCTACATTGCCCTTGCACAGTTAGTCAGCAGCTATTGTTAGCACCACTTCTGCCAAGTCTCTAATGCTTTAAGTCTATGTTGCCTCTTCCAAGGCAAACCATGTGCTTGGCAACCATCGCTAAGCAACTATGTTGCCTTCGCAGCAATTGTAAGGGGATCAGCCATTCATGGGAACCCTAGCCACCATCCACCACCCAGCCCCCTTCCCCAGGAGGCAGCGAGTGGCAGGCAAGCCAGGCACAAGGGCACTGGTGGGCCTGAGGTGGGCAGCAAGCAAGAGGTGTAGAGGCAAGAGCGAGCGGGAGCCGAGGCCATCACTGGAGGCACTCACAGTTGTGTCAATGTGTAGACCCAGAGACACTGCTATTAACAGGACTGGGGATGTACCATGCCCCAGTCCATCCTATATATTATATTGGCTAGTGCTATGACTAATCCCTATATGCTAAGCAGGAGCCACTGACTACGAGCTATTGGCTAAGTGGGCCAGTATGTATTAGTGATGCATAATCATCAACAATCAGCTGATGTACTAGGCTTACCGAGCATGCCAATGCCAAGAGTGCTGACATGAGCTAGACTTACCAACCAGGGCTTGGCAGAGGCTGTGCTAGTGATGTAGGGTGGCCGTGAGGCCAGCTGACCCAAATGGTGGAGAAGACATTGATGGGAGGTGTCAGGATAGGGCAAGGCAGCCCAGGAGACAGCTAGAGTTGCCTCAGAAGGTAATGCTGAAGATCCAGAGCTAAGCCAAGCTAGAGATGGATGGTCCAGAGACCAGTCCCCTGACAGCAATTTTACACACCTTTTGAGGCATAGTTTAAAGTCCTGTGCTAAGCACCTACACGCAGAGTGCCACACCTTTTGAGGCATAGTTTAAGAGAGTACAGGGCAGCGTTACCAGTCTGCCACTCCCTCTGCTGCTGCTGCCCCAGCCACCCCTGCAATTCCTGTTCAAGGGGTGTCTACCCACATACCACTAGCTGCACAAAACCACTGCCTCTCCTCCGCCACTGCTGCCTTTCCTCTGCCACTGCTGCCTTTCCTCTGCCACTGCTGCCTTTCCTCTGCCACTGCTGCCTTTCCTCTGCCACTGCTGCCTTATCCAGGGAACCCCTCCCTCCTATTTAAGTCACACGACAGTTAGCAAAATCGACAGCAGCCACTATCGCCAAGCTAGTTGGCAATAACAGTCGCCAAGTCCATCGCTAACAACTGTCGGCAAGAAGCATCGTTAACAACTGTCAGCAAGAAGCATTGGCAAGATTGGTCAGCAACAACAGTTGGCAAGATCATTGCCAAGGCTGATTTTGAAGAGGGAAAATTTAGCACCTTGAAGGTTTCCATTGGCACATCTACCTCTAACACCACTATTCCCTCTCATCTAGCATTTCTACTGTAGTTTCTTTACAAGTCTATTAGCTCACCTAGCCAACAAGCTATCTCTACGTCGCCTGCAGATTGATTCTTTAGGACCCTGCCAGAACCCACCTTACATACTTTGTGCTTTGGATCTATTATCAATTCCTTATAGGTAGCCTACAATCTACTTACATTCTTTGATAGGTTGTTTGTGTCTTGAAATGAGAGCTCATGTAGACCTCTCTTTCTAGCATGCATCTAGGCGACTGAGCATGCTATCAACAGGCATGCCACATGCAATGCCTCCAGCACCAGTAAAACATTGCACTCATGTTCCTCCAGCAAATTTGACCAAAATGTTGTCCAAGTAAACATGGCAGATTCTGCTGATCAAGTCCCACAACATGTGGTTCACCTGACGTTGATGAACTGCAGGTGCATTCTGCAGGCCCATAGGCATCACCGACTACTCATATAACTCAAATGGTGTTGATACCACTGTCAGCAGCACATGGTCTGGGTGCATATGCATCTGGAAGAACAAATTTGTCATATCAATCATTGCCCATATCTTGTCCTTTATGCAGTTGCTCAAAATATTGTTAATGCATGGCATCATCTGTGCATCTGATACTGTCAGCGAATTTAGTTGTCAATAATCATTCACCCATCTCAGTAGGACTGTTGGGTCCACCTTAGGAATGATAAACACCAGTGATGCACAAGGCAATGAGGATGGGCAAATCCTTCCTGCATCCAAGTGTTGCTGAATCAATGTTTAGAATGCTTCCCAGTACTTGTGTGGACACTGGTATGAACATGAAGAAATTTTATTATATGCCTCTGTCAAATCTGCTCTAAGATGGATCTTGGCATACACATCTGTCAGTAACATATCTGCATATGGAATTGGCTCAAAAATATCCTTAAACTTCTTTTTCAGCAAGGCTTCTTCCTTGGCAAGACATTTAATTTGTTGCTTCACCGCTGCCACAACGTCCACAGGTGCAACATCCTCAAACAAGTGCTTGCAAATCAGCTTTCAATACCTTTGAGCACACACAAACTTTAATTCATCAAGCATTGTTTTATGGTCTGCCTGCACCTGGTGCATAAACTCCTTCAGACACATGCAGAGTGGAGCAGGAGGTTGATGCAGAGACTGGTGCAAAAATCATAGCCAGTCTATTTATCTATACATGAGTCCATTTTGCAATCTACAAGCATTCTATTCTTCTTCAGCCACAGTAAACTTAGAATCACTAGTGCACACAATCCATTGGCTACAAGTGTTACAATTGTCCAAGAAGTCCACTGCCCATCCATTGACATCACACTTAATTTCACATAGCAAGAGAGTAAAGTTACAGTTCTTAGTTCACATAGCAAGAGAGTAAAGCAGTTCTTAGTTGATTTGACTTTCCAAGTGCGACAGAGACACATTCAGGGTCTTTCAATTCAAAGGTTTGGAGCCTAAGCTTATCAACTAATTCTACAGAAATAAGCATCAGATGAGCCCCAGTGTCAATGAGAGCCTTGATCAGGACAACTTCATCCACACTTGGTCCATCAATGGTGCAGCAAAATTTAAAATGACAGACATGGTATTCACTCATGTCAGAAGAATTGTAGTCAACTTCATCATTCCCCACTTGAGGGGGCCCACACGAGAACACTGCAGCAACTGTCTTTTTCTCTGCCTCCCAGATTGTTGCAGCCACCAGCTTCAGTTTGCTATTCCTGAACAACATTGAACCTGATGTGTTCGCGGATGACAGTGTGAGTGGTTTCCATTCCTATGGGATCTTCAGCATTTCAGGCAGAGGTCCCTCTTCCAAACAGTCACTTGAGAAATGGCCAGCATCTGGGTTGTGACAGTTAAAGCAGCCCTTTATAACCTTGAGGTACTCACGTTTGAGATCTGTCAACCTCAGGGTGCATTTTGATCCTTCCACCTGCTTGTTCTTCAACAGATGCAGCCATGTTATTCAAGGTCAAACCCCCACTCTTCTTTGCAGTTGGTATGTTGCCACCTCAAGAGGAGGCCAAGGCCTGGTGCTTCCTAATCAAGTCATCTGTCTCCTTCCAGATCCATTTCAGTTCACACTGTCACTTCTGGTCACATATGTCAAGGGCATCTACAAACTCCTTCAAGTCCATTTCTTTATAAACACCTTCCTTGTCTACATAGTTGTTAAGGTCATCATTGATTCTGGCCTCCAGCTGGTCCTGAATCCATTTGTCATCCAGAAATTTGGGGTGTCCTTTCAGCATCAAGTTTCTGAAGCAAAGTTCCTGGTAAAAATCTCAGAGTGACTTGTTCCCCTGCTTCAAGTCGAGAATATCCCTTCGAGTGCAATGCTGCCATCCCTCATGCAAGTAGTGCTTTCCTGTGTCTGCAATGAAGTTATTAAATGAAAGTTTACTCAGTTCTTCCAAGTTGCTGTCAACATAGTTGGCAATATGCAAATCATGAAAACAGGCACATATAGTCTCAACCTGTTCACCCACAGGGACCTTCTTCACACAGAAATAGACTTGGCACACATGGGCAAATTTGAAGAGCGTTTTTGGTTGCAGCATCCCAGCTTTCAGAGTTAGCAATTTAATGCCTGAAAGAATTTCAAGCACAGCATTGCCTAGTTTTGACATGGAGTCAGAGAGCCCAGAGCATTGCCAAGAAGGTAAAGGTGCAGAAGAGGAAGATGAGCCCAAGTCTGAGGAGCTGTCTGAAAATGAAGAGTCTGGTTCAGAATTATGAGACAAGTTTGCAGTGGTTGGTGGTAATGATGTCAGCAGCAAGGGTACGTCTGCAGAGTCCTCACATCAGGTCATGCCATGTGTATACAGCAGCAACCAAGTTGTCTGTTTTGCTTGTTTTGGCAGGGTGTCAGTCTTGCAGTACTGTGAAGACAATGTGTTAGCATGCTTGTCCACCTCAATATATGCAGTCATAATCATTCAAGTTCCATGTCTCCCACCCACAGAGGCAATTTACAGTTACTAAGTGGGGAAAGATGGAGGCAAATGGTCTGATCAATAGTCTCATGCACAGCACAGTACTCTTGTACAAAGCAGTGTAGTCCTTCTCTCTCGCTGATGTGCAACACCACATGCAGAAAGGCTTGTTATACAGTTATCCAATGAGAAAAATACAATTCCACCAACAGCAGGCAATGTCAACACACAAAGCATACATGTGTACAGTCAATCAAAGACAAATGTGTTGTGTGAAAGTCAAAAAAAAGTAGAAGCTCACACATCTGTGGGCACACTCCAGAGCAGTTCATGAACAGAACTAGCACAACATGTATATCCCAAGAGTCTAACGGTGTACAAGCAGAGATAGTCATATGATGTCAAGAGCTTCCTAATACAAAGTCCAATCTGTCAAGTAGGGACAGTTGCTGATGTAAGCCATGCTTACACCTCTGCTCTTCTCATGGATGTGAGATGCTAAAAATATGATATATTGATAGGTATTATGTCCTTATACTTACATGAGTAATTTGGGAAATTTTCAACTTCAGTTGCTCTGACAGTATAAAGATTGAGTGAAACAGAATACTCAATCTTGATTGTCTTTACAATTCAATTTTTGCCACTTTTTTTCCTCTTCACAAACAAAAAAATTAAGTCAAGAGATCGATGGATTATACATATAGAATTACTCAAAATATTTGTGAGCTGTGGAAGTCATTTACCACAGCTGTTTCATATTTAGGTCCTGTTTCATATCTGGGTCACGGACAGTAGCGGGAATATTTCTCGGCCCGGTCTGGCAGGTCCGAATTCCTTGGACTGTGCTCTTTTTTGAATGGAGAATCGACCTTGTAGCGATTCCATCTGTCCTTCAGTTGTGGTGCCAAGATATCAAATCAAACTCAAGTGGACAAGCTTACGCATCATCGACAATAGGCGAACCAAAGGCCCTGTAGTTTGTTAAATGCTTGAAAGGATGTTAGTAAGGTAAGTTCCAAGAGTGTGCTTGACAAAGTATTGGGAACGGGAGAAGCCAGTCGAGCAAGGTGAGAGCTGGAAGCACGATAGCTCTTATGCCATCATGATCCACACTTGCCACTCTTGAAGAAGGTAATGATAAGTCGTGTGGAAGGGAGACGGGCTCAGCCCCATGAGTTCTTGAACATAATCACATCAACAAGGAAAAAAGGACCGGAAAAGAAAACGTGCTCATCTCGAGTATGCAAGTGTCGCCACTCAACACGCGGGTGAGTCGCAAATGAAGTCGGAGGTATAGAATACGAAGGACGAAAGTGTGAGTTATTCCACTGCGGAGGCGGAACCTCATTTTACGGTAGTCGACAAACATGATGATCATTGCAAAATTACCAAGAAATTTTAACCCCGCGAAACAGGTATCGAGATTGAGCAATTTCGATATGTAGTAAGTACTAGGAAGAAAATCATCATCGAAATTTTTCAAGCATCTCACGATTACTGGTACTGTTCGAAACCCCCGTTTTCCAAAAAGAGATCGAAACGATTTCTCTTTGTCTTCCTCCACCCCACAGCCGTAAACCCGTCCGAAGAGTCCTGCGTGTCCTTGGTCTCTGGCAGTAGGCTTGACTCAGCAAGTGGGCCGTTACACGAGAATATTTCTTACTGGAAATTTCCAAGCTCTCATTCCTGTAGCTAGGCTTAGTAGACTTGGACTTGGACTTTTCCGAGCTTTCACCAGGCTTAAGTTTGCCTTTGTCGCCTTCGCTCAACTTCTCATCCTTACCATCCTTTCCGTCGTCTTTGTGCTTCTTGTTTTTGTTCATGTTCTTGCCGTTATCATTGTCGTCATCATCATTTTCGTCGCTGAGACCTTGGTCCTCATTCTCACTAGCTAATGTTAGAGAACAAGCCGGGCAAACCTGAGGACGTTCGGTAATCGCAAGCTCGACTAAATGATCTGCGATGGCTGCAACTGTGGCGGCGCAGTGCGGCAGATCCTGAGTGCTTGCGCTCTTCATCCTGTCACTCAGCTTCTCGGCAACGCTGGGTTCTTTTAGGAGAGGGGTTAAGGCCTCAAATTCGGCCTTCTGGACCTCGGGGTACCTAGAGCAGATATATGAAGAAATTGACAGGAGCAAAAAGGAAGGACGAACATTGATGCAAAATAGGAAAAGAGTTCTTCAACAATGTTATCCTCCTTCAAATCACGAATGATCGCTTCAAGTGACAATTTTCGAAGCTCTTCATGTCCAAACTACGATGACCGGTGAATGTCAACGGAAAGTAAATTTGAAGGATGAAGACAGAACCTTTGTGGCGAGACGATACATCGATTTTGGGGAACATGAGACCTCATGACCATTGAGCTTAGCGTCGCAGGAGAGAGTACGCGATTTTAAAAGTTTGAAATGTATTTCGCCGGTATAAAGATAGAACATGAGCACCTTCCACCTACGCACATTATACATTCGATCAATACAAGAGTAGAGAGGAGAAAGCGAAACGAACGTTGAGGACGCAATGTCATCTATGAGAATAGCCTGCTCGTTGTCACTCAACTTTCGAGATGAGGGCTCCTGCTCGCTTCGCGTACTTGAGACTTCTGAGCCGAGATCATCAGAATCCTTCGCATCTTGGTCGATGTCGGACTCCAAATCGCTGTCTTCCGACATATAGTCATATGTGTTATAGATTAAATCCGTTAGTTGTGCACTAGTGACTAATCGCCGTTCTGCGTCGGTCCCCGACAACACTGAAAATGAATGTAAACCTGAGCGTCAGATATACACAGTTGAAAAGATAGTAGTACTGACGGACATCAAGGGATGTCGTGCGACCTTGAAGTAAAGAAAGGTTGGCAAAAATTATTTGGGGGTCCGATGTTGTCACTACATTTCCCTTGCCACGGCGCCGACGATTGAAGAGGGCAAATTTAACGTCGCCGAGTTCTATGCCTGATAGTGACTGGGCGAGAGAGCGACGTAACTTTTGCTCGGATCCTTCGCTCGGATCGCCCACAAGTTCAAAAGCTGTTGGAAGTTCAACGCGAATTTTGATCGCGATGTCGCCTGTAAAATTCGCCACAGAAAGAATTGATACCAGAGGTATTGCGTCTGAACTAGATAAGGATATTTCGGATGCATGGATAGTCGTTTCCAAGATAGTGTTCTCGTCAGTTTCAATGGCGATAGGAAATTTGTCAAGGCTCGTTGTCAGAGCAGGATACTGGGTGGCAAGAGAAATCCTGAACTGTGTGCGTTTGGCGGTCTCCTTACTGCTCCACATGGGTTGTTTGATGTCTTCATTTGTCGCCTGAAAGATAAAATACCAACCCAGACCACATTTTCCGGTGGTGACGGGAGCTGTATCAATCATCGGAGAGTGTCCGTCGATAAGGCATAGTTCAAAAAACGAGGTTATAGTTGGGGTTACTTCTAGAGACCAAAAGTCGGCTCTGGTTTGGTTCATCGTGAGGGGGGAATAAGAAAAATCTACTGGAGATACCTAAATATATTCAGCGCCTCTTCTTGAACGCTATCGATGTGACAAGGCGGGTCAGTACCTTCTCGTAATAGATGAGAAGCCACAGCTTCTCATATGGAGCATCGGTAGTCTAAATGATCGTTCTGCATTGCGGCTCGAGGCCGCGTGGTTCTAACCGGTTTAGACGGTGTACTTGCTTATCGTCCATATTGAGCACAAGTATTGCTTGGGGGCTTGCTGGTCCGGAACTGGGATTGTCGTCGTACTGATTTAGATCAGATTGCAAGAATTTTGAACACAGGCACAAGCACAGGCAGCTTTTAGATTTGAATCGAGGCAAATAAGCAATCTTCAGTATCTGTAACAAGGTTGAATGAAGTTTCCTTGGAAACGTAAAAAATAAGCGCCCGTCCGCCCACGCGGCAGTGGTTTCCGAGTCGGCAATGGACCAGGAGTTCGCGCTCGCTTCAAGTTGTCCTACGAAGCAAAGCAATCCATTCGAGAGGGGACACTGAGTTTCCCAAGGACAGCCTGTGTGCTGTGCGGTGTGAAGCTTTTGCCACGAAGGGATAACACATCGATTCGAGTTTAAGCGTCGAAGGCTTCTCGTTTGAAATGCTTCTGCTAACGACAAACCTGCGTATTGTTACTTATATCGACGAAAAGCTCGTCCGTCAAATACCCCCAGTCAGGGAATGAGGGCAGCTGCTATGGGCCGCCTACCTTGGGGTTACAATAGGCCACGGTCCAGAAAACTTCCGAGAACAGCTTTCGTGCCGAACTTTTCCTTACGTAAGCGGGCATCCTCTTTCTGTCCATCATCGACACCGACGAGCACAACCCTTCTCTTCGACGTTCATGGGGCCCACGACGACTACGACGAAGAGGCGTGCCTCGAGGTCTCCCGATGGACGGACACCAAAGAGACATGCTGGGTCTTCGCCAGAGGAGGGTGAGGTCGACGATGGCTCGCCTGGTGCGTCGACCGGCCCTTCAATATCGTCTTCTTTGCCGTCAAAACCAGCTGCTGTGCCTCCAAAACCAAAAGTAGCATTTCCCTTCAAAAGAAAGAGCGAGACGACGGGTAGTCGTCCGCCACTACCGATTTTCGAGTCGAGAGACGGTCCAGGGATGTACCAGAGGTCTGGAGAGGATGAGAAGTTTTCCTCAAGACAACGTAACAATCATCAGAGGCCTTTTACTCAGAACTCGTGGAGACCTCACCATGATAGTCCTCCTGACCGCCGACGCAGACTGTCGCCGCGGCCCCCTGCGCCACGACAAGACTCTTACCGAAGCTCGAGGTCAAGATCACCGCGTTCTCGCCACTCTCGTTCTCCAAGCTCTCCACCTCACGGAGGAAAACACCGGCTGCCTCCACCCAGATCTCCAGTCAACTTCGGCAATTTTAGCCCACCATCGAAAGGGAGCTATAACTATGACGTCGGCAGGAGTCGAGCAATATACGATGGAGACGAGAGACGGGATTACGACTCCGGTCGAAACTATCCACGGCGCGATGATGAGCGCTTTTATCGACCTTCCTATAACGACTATCACAATTCGTCGCGTCACGATGACTACTATCCAAGGCACAGGGACCGAGATTTTTCTCGAGGGAGAGACCATACCAGAGATCATAATCGTCAACGGGAAGACGACTATTCGAGGAGTCTGCCATCACCCACCCACCGTTCCATGCCGCCACCGCCCGAACCCAAACCAAACGGCTTGCCACCTCAACCAATGTCATCCCCGCCGCCTGAGCCACCACCTGATACTCGACTCATGAAAGACACTACACTACCTCAAGAGCACAAGACGGTCAGCATTGCGCTGAAGCGTCCACCAGCGCCACTGGAAGGACCTTCTTCGCCATACCATTCAGCCCCTCCTCCTCCGACCCTGGATGACCTAATGGAAAGAAAGAAGGAGGATGATAGGAGAAAAGACGAAGAGAACCAGATGGATGACGAAAGAACGAGAGAGAGCGAAAAAAGGAAAGAAGAGGAGAGGAGGAAGGATGAAGAGAGGAAAGAAGAGGAAAAAAGGAAGGAGGATGGCTGGAAGAGGGAAGATAAGAAAGAACAGGAGCCATCAAGACCGAGATATTACCGTCGGCGTAACGTTGTGCGGAGGTCACCAGATGAAGAGATGAAGGCTTATGGTCGGAAGTTTGAAGGCTGTGGTCTGCAATCTGACTATGATGTGACGACGAAGCTTGGAGAGGGGACGTTCGGGTAAGTGAACATTCTCTACTTGTTCTTTCCAGTTCCTCATCTTCACAGTGAGGTCCACAAAGCCATTCATAAAGAGACTGGAAGACATGTTGCGTTGAAGCGTATCTTGATGCACAACGAGAAGGAAGGCATGCCAGTGACTGCACTTCGGGAGATCAAGATCCTCAAGGCTCTCAAACATCCATCTATCATCGAGATCTTGGACATGTTTGTAGTACGAGGTGAGAGTATCTCTACATGTGAAACGTTTCGACTCAACTAACTGGAATCCAAGGCACTGAGAGGGATCCTCTATCGGTTTATATGGTATTCCCATACATGGATCATGATCTCGCAGGCCTCTTGGAGAACGACAGAGTCAAACTGCCATCTAGCCAGATCAAATTGTACATGAAACAGCTCCTCGAAGGAACCGAGTACATGCATCGTGTATGTGAATGTTCTTACATGTGTCATAGTCTGTTTATCTCATTGGTGAATCCTGCAGAACAATATCCTCCATCGGGATATGAAGGCCGCTAATCTCCTCATTTCTAACACTGGTTCGCTTCGGATAGCTGATTTCGGTCTCGCTCGTGCATACGATAGCAATGTCACGCGTGTTGGAAGTGATGGGCGGATAAAAGAACGCAAGTACACGAACTGCGTTGTTACACGATGGTATCGTCCGCCTGAACTCCTTTTGGGTGCGCGTCAGTACGGTGGTGAAGTGGACATATGGGGCATTGGGTAAAGCATATCTTTCCCCTCCCTTGGTCATTTTTAATGCCTCCCTTTTCAGCTGTGTTTTGGGTGAAATGTTCAACAGACGGCCGATACTTCCTGGTAACTCGGACCTTGACCAACTGGAAAAGATTTGGCAGCTATGTGGGACGCCGAACCAGCACACTTGGCCGAATTTTGATGCACTGCCTGGTTGCGATGGCGTCAAGCGTTTCCAGAACTATTCAAGAAGAGTGAAGCAAACTTGGGACAGGTTTGTGGAACTGTATCTTCAATCGCCTGCGCAAGCTGACTGGTTCGGTGGCCGTGTCTCATCAGTTGTGGATCTGAGACTTGTGATCTTCTCGACAGGTTATTGACGTGTAACCCAAGGGAGCGCATTACTGCTGCTGAAGCCCTTGATCATGACTACTTCTGGACCGACCCGCTACCTGCTGATCCCAAGACGTGCGCAGCTATTTCTCAGCTTTTCCTTTTGATGTCTGACGAGGAGATTCGATTTTCACAGGTTGCCCACGTACGAAGCCTCGCACGAATTTGATAGACGTGGGCAGCGCCAGCAACCACCGCCCATGCACCATCTAGTTAACCACCCTCCCTATAACATTCAAAACGTCTCTCGTGGTTATACCGGCCTGCCAATCCCGCCGCCTCCCGACTTCGTTTTCAACCGTAACCCACCCAACCACAACCGCTCTATGCCATATCCTCCCCACGGTCCTCCACGTGGCCCACCCCATCCCAATCATCCACACGGCTATCATGATCGCCCCCCTCCTGGACACGGCCCTCCTCCCTCCGATGACCACCGTGCCCAGCCCAGTCAACCACCGTACAACGCTGGAGGAGCTTGGCGAGGGGGTCCGCGCCGCGACAACTCGAATCGGCGTGATTGGGTTTCGCGTCATGCCTCTCACCACCCGTCTCACCTCCCACCCCGGCCTTTGGTGCCCATGGGCATCGGCCCACACCCAGGTGATCCAGGCAGGCACAGTGATTCGTCTCATCCTCCCCCCGGTGGTGGTGAAGACAGACTCAATTACGGTTAGATTTTGCTGGTACTCCTGATTACACAAATTCTTTGCTCTCAATCATATCTGCTATCGCATTCACAACACTCCATGATCATTCATATACATAATATACGTAGGATAACTAGGCGGACATGCATAATTTGTTCATCCCGTAGTTAGATCTTTTTTCGTAAGACAGTAGACCATCCAGTTAGGTCTGTAGTGTATTGTAAAACAATTATATCCGCATTGTGTGACGTTAACGAACCTTGGTTGGCGCTACTGTTTCTTCAGAAACCTGACTGCTAAGTGACTCGTGAGATTTTCTTAACAGGTCTCGTCTTAATTCAGTCCTACTTATAGAAGGCCTGGTGGTTATTGAACGAAGACATGAGCGGGTTGTAGGGACCAAGGCAGCTTTGAGACTACGAACAGGGTAGGTATTCCAATTGTCGCGTTCACCCACAGAACGCGATATGAGGGGTCCATTAATGTAGTTGAGTATGAACCCTTAGCTCAGCGGTAGAGTGTGTGATTCCAGTCTTTGGAACTTCCACAAAGTCATCTGTTCAATCCAGGTAGGGTTCAAAATTTTTGTTTTGGCGAAGTAATTTCGAAAGTGAAACCTTCACGGCCGGCTGATAATTAATATCTGAGGGGTCCTTTTCTCATTTTGCTTTCCCAGCTTGTCGTTTCCAACAATAGACTAGTAGGTAATGTATCCCACTCGACCCAATTAGACGAGATTGGAATCGGACTTGCCAAAACCAAAAATATATTTATCTTACAGCTTGCAATACACGCGTAACGAGAAAGTAACAAAGAATCAGTTGTACCATGTATCCATTCCAGTGAGGCTCTCGTAGTGCTTCAGCAAGCTTGCAACCTCGGCACCTGTTATAAATCGATTGACTACTAACATCTGGTAACAATGTAGGGAGGCCTCAACAGTAGGACTAGAGATGTATACATACCAGCAACCAATACCGCAACGCATCCCAGCCAGCAGCGCGATGTATCATCTTCCAGTAAAAGTCTATGAATGCCTTGGTACCTTTATAGTAATCCTTGATAAAGAAGTTCCTAATAAACTGTCAATCTCCCAATCCGGAATACAAATAGGGAAGAATATACTTGTTCAATATGATCCACCGTCCCCACAGAGCATGCATCACCTTATATTCATCCTTGACATTATCACTATCATAGATCTCGTCCTCGCGATCCAATACATCCCACGCAAGCACACCATATGGCTCAAGTGGGAGGGTATTCAGCAGGTCGTACAAGCACTCGCCTCCAGGACGGCACGAGTAGGTGATAGCAGGGCCACCATATTCTGATTTCGCCGGAAGATACGGCCGTTGTGCGGCAGGCCCGAGAGGGTTGCTTTGAGGCGGCGGCGTCGGGTATCGAGTATCACGTGGGGGTCTCACTGAGGTAGTAGATGTTGTGGCTGTGGTAGTGGTAGTACCTGTTCTCGCCGAACGACTGTGCGACGAGGATGGGGCCTGGCTAGCTGGAGTCGCCAAAAAACGAGAATCTCGAGAAGTTGAGGTGAATGGGGTCGGCGAGTCCCAAAATTCTATCTTTCTTGGCTGCGGTTCTGGAGGTGATAATGTTACAAATGGGAAAGGACTAGAGATATCTGCTCGCTGTCGCCTGGTAGCGGGCAATGGGGTAGTGACAGTAGAAGGCCGCTCTGTATGAGAAACACCATCCCTATGGTTATATTTCAGTTGTGAAATTAGTGAAAGGTATTGTTGGAACTCACTCGTCTTCTTCAAGTTCTGTTGGTGGGTCCGTAATTGTGAGTCGTAAGTACCAAACCTGGATATAGTATATCCATCAACTTGAACAAGAGTAGCCTAAGAGTGTGCTTACCCCTGATCGATATTGTGTCCATTCAGCAGGAGCCTTCTCGTGGTCCCAGCTCAAATGACATCCTAACATTTCTCGCGTAGAAAAGAACCCGTGGAGCTCGCACAAGGGACAAGCCCAATCACGCAACCGCGCCTTAGCAGTCTCTGACCGATACTCATATTGCACACGTAGCCTCGCTTCTTGCTCTGGAGCTGGTTCTGTAGGGACACCAAGCTGGCGACAACGCTTCTTGAAACCGCGCCGCAGGTTACGTAGCAAGAAAGGAAGCCGTCCTGTCTTCTGCATACGCACTGATGATAACGAGAGGGCATCAATTGCATTCTTCATTCTTTCCGAGATAGATAGTGGGCTGGGAGGGCGCGGTGGGCCTGAGAGGATCTCAATTTCAGCAGGACTCAGTGAACGTTTGCGCAGAGCAGTGATCACGATGTCCTCAATATCAGAGTCGTCGACACTTTCTTCACTGTCTTGGTCTTCCTCGGACGGAGAATCAGAAGTATCTAGCTCATTCACCTCATCTGACGATGCCTCATATTCGTCGTTCGAATCTGGTTCAAAAAGCGGTGGCTGTGGCCATTCACGTTTGCGCGCTGCTTTAAAACCAGTTTGTTGAAGTCTATGTTGTTGATAAGTAACTAGTACCAGAGAAGGGAGGCTTGCTTACCGGACCGTCTTTCGTGGCGGAGACAATGATCCATCTATTTCCATCGATGAACCAGAGTCACTCTCGCTGTCTGGTTCACCTTGCTTCCTCAGCGTGAGGTTGTGGCCCACATAACTTTTTGGGTGTTTAGGTGCATCCTTGAAATGATGGGATTGTGACATAGCAATAGCGCGCCGAGCAGAGCCCATACGCATAATAAAGTCCCGGTCCGCAAGTTCCGCACGGCCCATGTTTTCTTGCTTCTTAGCACGTTCTTCATCGTCCAGTTGCCAGTGAGGTTTCATCGGTCCAGACTTTGCTAAAAGCGCAACGGATTCTGAGGCCGTAATTGCAGAGAGGCGTCGTCCTGCCGATGGTGTCTCTCCATAATTTTGTGCGGTCTTGCGGTCTATTGTTCGTAGTGTTGTTAGACTTCGGACTTGCAAGTTCAAATGAAGCTGACTTGGTTGATTACGACTTCCTAATGGGTTCGGAAGAGCCGACGAACTCCCTTGCTGAGATGAACTTGGGTTCTAAAAATTGTCATTAATCTTAGGATCATTGAAAATGAGAGTTTCTATGATACCTCTGTGAGATCAATGATTGGTCGCTCCGTCCTTTGAAAGTCATCGCGGTGATAACTTGAGGGCCCGGCGACGGCATTAGTACCGGAGGGGAGTGACTTGGCAGACTTGAATGGAGTATGCGAGCCTTTCACTTGGAAAGACTGCGAAGGGGCAATGACATCCCGGCTCGATGTGCTTTCCTTGGCTGCACTCCAGCCAGACTTCCGAGCGAGGTTCCCAGGCTCATTCGATTGAATCCTCTATTGCGCATAGATATCAGTTTGGAATAACGTAACCTAACATATACCATACCTGTACTCCTGTGCTCCCTGTTGAACTCTTCATTCGACTTCGACTTCGACTGGTATCAGGAGGCGCCATCTCCTCGGCGGCATTTGATCGCTATAATTACCGGGTGAACATCGATTGACTGCTAGAGCATCCATTTTACCTCCACATCACTTCCACTTTTCGTCCTAGACGCAACAACAGCGTTAGCTTGTCGACTCCGATCATCGTTCGGTGGATGTGTTTCACGCGATAAACGTGCGTCCCTCCCTCTCAGTACAGATTGTAGGGGCTCATGGACCTTGACAATCGGTTCTCCTGAATCTACCAATCGGCCAATCTGAGAACGTGAAGAACGCTGTAAACCAGACGACTTTGCTCCAAGTCTACCACCACTCTTGTTTCCTATATCAATCTTCTGTGTAGGGTGTGAGGATGGGCCTGCTCCGTCGTCACCGTCCATTCATACACACTAGAGGCGAATAGCAGACTTGCTTTTCGTGAGAACATTGGGCTCGAAGTAACAGTGGATGGCAAGATCTGCGGAGTTCTTCTCAATTCGGCAATAGCCGGGAAGAGTATAAAGACAAATTTCTTCGTCTAAGTATGGTCTGTATGACGCCTATCTTTGACCCCATCCCTGCGTCCTTAACCGCGGCTGGGGCAACATTAATGCTGCGTCGTAGATCATTTCTGGCTTCACTTTCGCTAGCAACACTAGCCCCCGGGCCATGATGAATTTCTAGATAGTGGTGAAAGCTACATTTACAGAAATTAATTTCAGTCTGGAAACTTCGTCTATCACCACCAAAACTATTGAGCAGCAAATCATGGGTAGAATCAACTCAACAATCAAAGTCATTGCGAGAGATCACTTTGGAGACGGTGTATAGTTCTTTGTGAATGCAAAGTGAATGAATTGCGAGTATGAATAAACATAATATCTAGGCCTTGCCAGCTGCACCAGCAGCAGCCTTCGCATCTTCGGCCGCGGCTACTGCGGGATTGACCTTCTTGCCATCCTTCCAGCGGATACGGGGAGGGGGAGCACGGTTGCGACGGCCCTCGCGAGAACGGACACGGACAACTAACAAGGGACAATTATTAAAAATCCAAAAACAGCGACCACCAGATAAAAAAAAACTCACCATGCGAATGGATGGCACAGGACACGCAGTACGCAATTTTGATGTACAATTTCGGAATAACGTACTCTGTGAATAGGATGAACAAGTTTCGAGGAGAGATATAGGCCTCAGACATACCAGGGTAAACCGAAGCTTCGCTGATATCCCTAACGGCAGCACTCTCAACCATGTTCCTCACTGTAAAGCGCTTGATGGCCTTATCCTTGGGCACGCAGCGCGAGCAGTTGGAGCAGCGCATAAAGGAGACATGGCCACGTCCCTTCTTGTTGCGGCCGCCATTTCTTCTTTTCTTGGTCTAGGAAGAAGACGAATAAGTACGATTCGAGACGAGCGTCATCCACAAGCCGAAGTATCCATCCATCCTAATCTCGCTCAAATTCGCAGAATTCAGCAGCAGAACCGAAACCGCGAGGACAGACGTGAAGCTGACGTGGAGAATAGGCTCACCATTTTGTTGCGTTGAGTCGAGGGACGATGGGTGGGACGGAGACTAGTAGATCTGGCCTAAGAGTTCTTCGGCTGTCCCCGGTGTCCGCTCCCACGGTAAGTGCCGGCCCGGCTCATAATGCTTACTGCACAGTTAAAGAACAATGAACTGGTGGCCTTGCTTTTGTCTTCAGCTGAGTTACAAGGTATTTATTATGACGATGCTGTTGTCAAGACCCTTGTTCCTCGACCCTTTCTCTTTCATCTTTAAATTCTCGAGCCCGGTGCTCCTCGTGATCAAGCTTTAAGGCAGCCCGCTCACGACCATTTCACTCATTTACTCGCTTGACGCGCAAGACATGTTCATGATCGCCAGGATTCTCTTGACTATGATTACTTCGACTTTGGTCCTCGGTGCTCCCACGAAAGCTCCAGATGCCGCAATGCTACTCGAGAATGGGGGGGCTGCTCAGAAATTGAATACTGCCTACCAGACATTGAAAGCAACTGACCCCTGTATAGGTGAGTATGCATGAGAACGTTGCGAGTCTTCTGAATTGATATCTCATATAATTATTCTCAGATGGTGACAAGGCTTGCATTACGGGGGGTATCGTCTCTTGCCAGAATGGTACCTGGGTCGAGGGGCAAGGAGCTTGTTCGAAGAGCCAAGCGTGTTTTGCTCTGCCATCCAATCAAAAAGCAGGGACGGTATGTGCCTTGGCCTTCTATATCCCCTTCTATATCCTCAAGCACAACCTTTTTCAGCTCGTAACATGCACAACCGAGAAGAATGCCCTCTCTGCCATCGAAGCTACTGGGGCTACAGGTGGAATATTCGGAAATTCAACCGCGACAGATGATACTACATCCTCCGCCAACATCACTGCGGCAAGCACTGCACACAATAGCGACCCAACCGATGAACCCAACAAGGACACGGACCCTGATTGCGCTGACGTCCCTACGCCTTCATCCACTCGTATGTCATCTACGAAGTTGCCTGTATCCACTTCTATTGGAGCGGGAACGAAAGATCATTCTCAAACGACAATAGCCCCCTCTGCAACCTCGCGCGGAGCCGTGACACTAACCTTAACCGTTGGGGACGAACCAACGACCCTTGCCCCTGTGACGCGGACTCTCTCTCCGAAGCAAGCGTCCAACCTCCTTGCTCACCTCTTGGAAAATGGCGCCACAATCATCGATGGTCCCTCTGCTTCCGTTTCTTCCTCGTCTCCTGCATCCAGTATCGCGTCTTTCGACTTGGTATTCTTCTAACTGATCCTGACCGATTCCTACACTATATGAACACATGCGAATGATCTGCTTTCGTTGTTTAATTGCTGAAGAAGAATTCCCTAGTCTACCTCCTGAACGTATCTTTGTATTGAGCCATTATTCTAGTGCCATGCAAACCTGAAAATAATGGCACGTCTTAATCCCAACTTTCGCTTCTGACTGTATTGATCCAATCCGATCAACGGGAAGGGCCTGACAAGTCCTGTATCAGTTTCGGCTGCCATCTACATAGAACCTAATCCTGTGGTAGCTTAAGTTCTTCTCTGTGTGAACACTCACACAAACATGTCTCGCTGGCTTATTCTGGTTAACGTCATATGAGCATGAGCATCTTATGTGGCTCAATACTCCCAGAATCCTGGATTTTATCTTGGCTGGAAATGGTTGAATAGCGTAGACTACTAGCCAATCCAGAGTACAAGCGCCTTTATTCCTCTGAGCAGGAACAGGTGACTATAAGAACCTGAGAAACGTGGGAGGACTCATTTAACCTTATCGATGACCCCTATCTATCCAAGCGCTTGGCGCTTAATGCTTGCTATAGTCTCTGTGGCTGTGCTTCTTGTCGTACTCGGGCTCATTGTTCATATTCAATGCCCAAGGACAGACAGCAGTCGGAGACTACCTCCGGGACCACCTGGTGTACCACTCAGATATTTATTGGATGTCCCTGGCAAGGTATATTCCATACACCCTCGTTCTTTTAAAATTGTGAGAAGAACAGCATTTGGCAACATAGTACTCCCGAAGATTGATTGGTGAATATTGAAGGCTTGTGTCGTTGAATCCAGTAGGTTTTGTAAGTGCAGACGTGGAACCCGCATTTAGGACGAGTTATGGAAGTTAGCAACAGGCCCACACATACCCAAAACAAACGGTTGTAGCTCCTGGGGTGACTGTTTCCTATTATATAACTAATATTGGAAACGAGTTTCGATGATTCTAACAGAAAAGTCGAAACAACATGAGGAGAAATTGGCAGAGATGACCGGTGTTTTCAATCTGTGAGATAGAACTTGTAGACAGATTCCCAAGCTTGCTTTCCATCAACCTCAATAACGTCCTTTCATATCCAGTTAGGCATACTTGACACATCACGAAGGGAGTTTTACGTACACCGTGGCAAGGAATAATCTTCTCAAAATTCCAACTTGCGACAATTCTGGCATCACGTTTCATAGCTCTGATGACGAAGGATGCAGATAAGCCGGAGAAGAGGCCGAAGCACTAGGTGACTCACTCTTTGTTCACGCCTAAGCTGCGAATCATTCTTGTATGAACCCACGAATTGGGCGAAAGCCCACCAATGAAAGGAAGATTAGGTGACGAGGAGGACTTGGAATACTGATAAGTACACAAGAAATTTATGTTATTGAACAGGTCAAAGAACAAAACACCCTGAAAGACATACCTGTTCTTTTGCTGGAAGATTGAACAAAAGATCCGCTTCGATCAACACCTTACTTTCCACGTGCAGGAACGCAATGTCTTTGTTCTTGAAACCAGAGAAAAAGCTACGAAAAACCAGGATCGACAAACTGATGTGACACGAACGATCAGGTATCATACCATGCTTTGATCTGCGAGTCACGCGACTTAGCCATTCAAGCACTGAGGATGACAAAATGAGTATACCTCGTCTTCGAAACCGTACAACATGCTAGGAGGGTCCCTACCCCAAGCTTCGACGAATCAATGCACAAGATACAAGAAACACATCGCTCACGACAATCTCACCTCCGTCGAACTTGAGATCGCTGAGACGGTCGACGACTTCCACGGGGGCGATCATTTTGGCCTCCGGATACGCCTTCTTAAATTCCCCTATTGCGTGATTAGCCAGAAAAGATGCTTGTGAACATAACCTACCAAGGAACAGATAGTGCACGGCGTCGGGACTGACAATATACCTGTAAGAGGAACTCAAAAGGATTCATTGGAAAGGTCTAGGGAAGACGCACTTAACGGGTCCCAATTCATCAATCTTCGCTTTGGTTTCTGGTTCCAGAGGTGTAGACGCCAACACCCAGACACCGCCGCTCTTCAACTTGATGGCCGTCGAACGTCCACCAAAGGGAATGAATCCAGAACGGGCAAACGGACTACAAACACTGAACGTCAATGTACAGGCTTGATTGACTTGTGAACTCACCGAGAAAACGTCCAAACGTTCTTTACGACCTAGCAAGCTCAATGAGCAGCTGTAGTAGGTGGCCACATGAGTTATGAGATATACCTCACGAATTACTGTTTCCGACATCAGGAATGATATGAATTGGTAGTAGAGTGGATGGCAGTGTCAGGGAAAGTCTTAGAAAATGGCTGTCCTGTGTCTCGCCCGCCTTTTATCAGAAAAGAGGGGGCAGACGGGGAATAGAATTATCCTTGAATGATTCTATCTATTGAAGCACTGGAGCCCGTACATTCTAAGCCAATGAATGGTTCCAACGCGACATTTGAATGCGAGGACGTAATGTAGCTTGTAATCGTGCGAGTCGTGCAGATTCTCGGGTCTCGGCCACCGTTGGTGCGTTACATAAGCTTTCTGCGGTAAGCGCTCAGCCCCTAACAAGTGACTTGTACTCCAGCCTGTCCGAGGATGGTGACAATGACATATAATAATAACGAATGTCCTACCCCGGCGGCCCTGGCTATTACCTTGACTGTCGCTATCAACCTGGATTCTGAAATCTATTAGTAGCCATTGGGCCGACGAGTTTCCAGCTGAAAACGAGGACTTGAACACATGAGATTGGCCAATAAGTTGCTGCAATTGCAGCCCTTTTCGATGACGAAGCCAAGACACTCAACACCAAAAAGGAAGTTACTCCACCTAAAAAGGAAAGATTTTGAGTTTGGCGACGTGGCGAAAAAATGGACCAGTGCCATTATTTTCCGAAAGCGCTGTAATATGCGAACTTACACCTAGATTACACCAATAATACAAACACAAAATGGCAGGGATCAATAGAAAGTCAGGGTCATACGAGAACTCATTCATCATTCGATGCTTTCTTCAGGACATCTTGCCAGTCCATCCCGAGTTTTGTTAAGGTCTTGCTTCGAGCTATGAAACACATGTGAGCAGAGACAACAATAAAACACATTGTCAACACGAACTAAATATTGATAGCACATCTTTGAGGAGATCTCGCTTTGGTAACCCGGCAACTGTCGAGGCCCATGTGTCCTCGCGACCAGGGCGACTGATAGAAAAAAGTCGGCAAGCGTCACGAATGACAAAAACAGTGCACAGACCAGTAAATCGGGCCATAAAGTTCTTTGATAAGCTCCTCCGCCTTCGCCCTGAAGTTTTCGTCTGCAATCTTCTTAGCATACAACAAAAGTGCCTGCTTGTACTCTTGTGGGCTGTCGAGAAGCTTCGTTGCATTCAATCGCGTCTCCAAGTGGCCTAGTGTTAGCGCCGTGCTCCACCATGTCGGCCTGATCTTGTCTGGTAGACTCTCGTCGGGAGTACCACTGATACTACCTTCAACGGACGACATGACACCGCGATGACCCGACTGAATTGTGGAATTTCGTGAACGGTTTTGCCAAGCGTCTGACCCCTCTGACCACCATCGCTCACTCAGCTTGACCCAGGTGAGGAGCGCGGGGTCGTAAGAATAGACGACGCCGTTGGAGCAGTTGATGATGGGAACACCGTTAGGTCGGATAGATGTAGCAGTAATTGTATGATTTGGTGATGAGAGAAGGGGGGCAACGGACAGGGGCGGGAAAAAGGAAGTCTGTTTCTTGATATCCCTAAGGTGAAGGGATATGAGATGATGAGCAATGTTGTGTGATCTAGCTATCCATACCATGAATACAGTTGACCAGTTGTGGTGATTATCAGTAGAGCGTTTTTTATGGCCTCCATGAACGCGGCTGGTGCTCCAAGAGCAAGTGAGGGCATGAACCTGAGAAATATGAGTAGAAATTGTGGAACCAACCGACTTTTGCATACCTCCGCCCGGTAGATGAATAAACATTTACAGTTCCATCCAACATGGCAACAGCACAAAAAGATAGTGTTGCTCTGACACCTATTGCAGGAGATGGTAAATAGTCGAGCCACTGGGTTTGTTTACCAGCAATGAACATGACCTCCGTCGAGCCTACTGAACCATCAGCCAAGCGAACAGAAAAAAAACAGACTGCATACCATCATCCTCAGGATTTCTCACTTCAAGAATCTCATCACTCTCCTCAACTACTGTGCTTAACACCGTCAACAGTGGAGGCACAGGTAGCCTCGGACCCTCCTGTCCTTCCCAAGCACCCACACCCTCCACTCCTCCCCTCGTCGTAGCATGATGAGAAATCTCTTTCGCCACAACATGATCTCTAATCCGATCTCCACCCAACGTTCTCGTCTTCACCTGTTTCCCATCATCCGGAAGATCTAGCTCGCTAGCTTTGCGTTTCCCTGAACGCCCGTGGATTGGGGAGGCAGGCGTATCCAGCGAATCGATGGGCACATCTATTTCCATACTGACGTCTGCGTGGCGTGACCAGGTGTTAGGTGTATCGAAGGGCTGCTCGGATGGCGGCGGGAATGAGTTAAGCGAGTTCGTGCGCTTGGAGATGGGGGCAGCACTCCCCGAGGGACTCGCGATGCCATTGATTGAGGTAGACGTACTGGCTGAGGGGATCTTGTTAAATTGAGTGGTAAGATTTGCCCGTTTCTTGTTACTGCGTTTTGCGACAAGAACGTTTATGCGCTCGCCACCGCCGCTGGGCTGGCTGAAGTCAGACGACTGAGATTGCTGCTGAGATGAGGACGACGGTTCTTTGGTTGACACGTGAGAATAACCTTCAGGAATTGGCGCCGGAGTAAAGCCGAATTTGGTCAGATAGTGTTCCTGTACGGAATGAGGAGCGATTCCTTCCATCTCTTCGGGATCGAAGTTAAAGACCGCGATTGTCCCGTCAGATGATGCAGCATAAAGTGTAAGACCATCCCAGGACCTGATTCATTAATAACCAAGCCTGAAGATACCATCCGAAGGACATACCAACTAAGATCCATGATTTGCCGCTCAAACACCTCTTTCGCAACAATCAGTGGCCGCGCAGATTTAGTTTGCCAGACAGAGACAGAACGGTCGTCGGCACCAAGTGCGACCACTGAGCATATATTTGAGGTAGAGACTTTTTCGTTCATATTCCGCAGAAATATGTGTGGATTATAAGCTGCAACTTCAACGGTGTTTTCATGACCGACTAGACTGATTTCGGACGTCCATGAGTTGCGTGTAATGACGGCAGCGATGAATACGAAGCCTTGATTATTTGTAGCATTGGACGCAGTAATGTGTGCGCCGTCAGGCGACCAGCTGGAACAGGGTGAATACCTGGCCTTCCATCAAAGTTGCTCACCAACCTGAGTCTTCGGAAAAACGTGCTGCCTGGCGAATCTTCGAATGGTTTCGTCACTTCGGCTTCCAAACTCCAGTCTGTTGTTCGCCATATCTTGACAGACCGGTCATCAGACTGAGTAGCTAAAAACTCTCCAACAGGATCCCAGCAGACACCTTTAACAAAGCCTTGATGCTGATCAAGCTTTCTGAGACGCTCTGTACAGCGGTTAACTACATATCAGAGTAACTTTTGAGTTCTTACCTAACGTGTAGCCGCACCAGATGATAACCTGCGAGTCGAGGCCTACTGATGCAAGGTATCGATCCCCAGGCGCCCATGCCACGTCAGTAACATCTACACGCCCTTAGTTACATTGCGGGAAAGGCACAAGATAGAACTCACCACTCTCGTGCCCAGGAAGCCGCTTCAGAGGTTTCCACCCTTCAACATTTACCTCATCCGAGCCCCAGACCTTCCCCCGAGCATTTCTAGATAAAATGAATGAATTGGAAACACTAAAAACCACGGATTTACTAACGGGTCAAGGTCCCAAATCATGACTATTTCGTCGTCGCTTCCACTTGCAAGCCACCGACCAGAATGTGCCCACCGTACCACCAATACCGGGCCAGTATGCATAGTAAGAGTACATAGCGACTTGGGTGGCCTGCCGGAAGCCTCAGATGCTGGATTGAGAATAGGTTTGGTGCTCCATATGCGAATTTTGGCGTCAAGTCCACCGGTAGCAATACGCGAACCGTCTGGATGGACGTGAACGGAGAATATCGACAGTCTTTTTGCGTTCGCATCGCTTTTTGCACTGTCCTTATGCATTACCCATGATGGTTTTGTGAAATGCATTTGAAGTCGATGTTATTTATATCGAAAATGACAACCTTGGTACAGAATCGCGGGTTCGCGAGGGTTAGCAAGCCGCTGAGCTGGCAGGTGATTTATGCGGGAGCGTTAGTCGCTGGAACAGTTCAGTGCTTACAGTCGTCGGCGCCGGTCTCGAATTTGTCACGTGCCGCCTATCGTTCCGTTCGACGTCGAGGCTGCTCATGAGTGCTCAAAACTGCTCAGTGACATGGAGTCGGAACTTGCAGTACTTATCCGACATATACCTTCAGATTCATATTTAATATCGAAGCTTGACCGGGTAGTCTGACAATCCGGAGGCCCGGGTATCATCCGTACGTATGTGGTGACTGTAAGTACTTGCTCTATGTCCTATGTTCTACATAGCCTTACATGGTAGCCCATTGAACAGCCGGCACAAGCCTATGCAAGCATAGAATCACTCATAATACGTGGATCCTTCCTTGATATGCATCTCATACACAACCTCAAGTTTTATCCAGCATCTGCAGCTGAATCGGAACTAGGTTTGATTGTGCATCCTGTTCTTTTAGCTCCTTAAGCATTCTCCACTTCTCAAGGCTCGCCGTCCATCTGCCGATAGCCCTGAAATTAGACACGCTTGGCCGTCGATATCAGCCGTGGAAATGTCTTGCGCCATTATGTGCTCCTGGTGCATCATTCAGCTACTTATCGGCGCAGCCTGGTCCTGTGACAACCATATCGTTGACCGTTTTAGCGGCTCGCGTCAGGTAAGCACAACATGGCGTGCTTCTTGGCTTCCTTTCTCCTTGTATCTACTTCTTCGCCCTTAAAGACAGAATGAATGCAGTGACTCTTTCTCCGGCTGCACGTATGTCTGCGACTGAATCTACCACCAAAACAAAACCTGTGGATGCACGCTCGTCTTTCTCGTCTTTGGACAACAAGGACGTTGAAGTCGAATCCTTGTCTATTGGGACCGATGACTTGGTCGACGCTGAACCAAAACCTTTCAGGTTCACTGACTGGGTCTTCCATCGAAAGGAACCACTCGACCTCGACTCTAATGCTACTCGGCGGTCTGTTTACGACAACCCAGACCTTGGCAAGCACTATTGGCCCAAGGCAGATTACGAGAACATACACCGTTTTGATCCCAAGGCTCGTTGGACGTGGCGTGAGGAGAAGGTACGTCACAGGCTCCACTCCAACCTATCGATGTTGATGTCGTTTGTAGGCACTCGTTAGAAAAATTGACTGGAAGGTCATGTTGTGGGGTAAGTGGAATACGCTCATTCTGGCATGCTGGCCGATGATAGCGAAATCCTCTTAGCTGCCATCAGCTTCTCCGCGCTCAATTTAGATCGTAATAATCTATCCCAAGCCAACTCGGATAACTTTCTTCCTGATTTGAAAATGACCACCAATGGTAAGTTCAGTCGCCGAGCAGTGCGGAAATACATCTGTAATTCGCTTGACCTTTTTCACAGATTTCAACCTGGGGAATTCGTTGTTCCGTATAGCTTTCCTTTGTGCTGAATTGCCTTCTCAGCTCGTGTCAAAACGCGTAAGCTGCACGTCGTTAGTTCTTGAAATTTGATCAGTGACCTGGTTTAGTTGGGACCCGATCGCTGGATTCCTATGCAAATGTGTCTGTGGGCGATCGTAACTCTCTTCCAGTTCTTCCTCACAGGACGCTCCACATTTCTTCTTACCAGGGCACTTCTTGGGTACGCGTCTTCCATTTGCCTCTTGACGGACAGAAATGACATGTTACCTAGCTTTCTGCAGGGAGGGTATGTGGTCAGTTTTAGCCAGGTACTTGTAGCATGCCACTCATATAGACTATAGGTTCATACCTGATCTCATCCTCTATCTGTCTTGTGTGTCTTCCTCCTTGATGCTACCTTTATAATGGTTGAACCCTCGTCAGATTTCTACACCAAGAACGAATTACCCATCCGCTTGGCGATCTTCTGGATATCAATGAATGCATGCAGTATTTTGGCTAGTTTCATCGCATTCGGAGTTCTACATATGAGAGGTGTGGCGGGTAAGGCGGGCTGGAGGTATGCCATTCAATGTTGATTTTTCTGAAAACCACTTATTAACATGATTTAGGTGGCTTTTCCTTGTCGAGTACGTCTTAGTTTCTTTTCTCTTCCAGCTCTCTGTTGACCTCAACTTTTAGGGGTCTCATCACCTTAATTGTTGGCCTCCTCACATTCTTTAAAATGCCACCTTCTCCTACACAGACGAAAACTTGGTTCCGCCCGAAGGGCTGGTTCACCGAGAGGGAGGAGATTATTGCTGTCAATCGCGTGCTTCGAGATGACCCGACGAAGGTGTGTCCTCCTGAATTCGCATCTCCCTGCCTTTTCTTACATGGAATTAATAGGGTGACATGCATAATCGTGAAGGCTTGACTCTCAAGCGCCTATGGATCGCCGTCCTTGATTACGACTTGTGGCCACTCTATATCGCGTGAGTTATAGGTCCACAGTGCATTTCAACCCAAAATTGACGAACGTGCGAGTGGCTTGATGTTCGGTATTCCTGTTACAACACCCACCACCTACCTTTCCCTTTCGCTTCGAAATATTGGGTGAGCTCCTCTCAGTTTATTGTGACCTTCAAGTGTTTGCTATAACTTCCGTTTCCACTTTCAGCTTCAGCACTTTTCAAACCAACCTTCTCACTATCCCGTCAAGTGTGGCAGGGATGATCACGATGTTTCTCGTCACACTTCTATCTGAGTCTGTCAATGATCGAACGTGGACGGCAAGTACGGAGAATATCTGGGCGCTGCCTTTCCTGATCGCGATTTATACGCTGCCTGATAACCCAAACCAATGGGTTTTCTTTGTACGTCTATTCCACCTTTCTTGTGGATGTCAGCTCCTCTAACACTGTCGGTGACTGGTCCCATAGGGACTGGCGTCTGGTTTGCTCTCCTACCCGTACGTCACATCGACCAATGATTTTGGTGGAAGTTTGCTCAACCCTGCTTTTCACCCAGATACACACATCCTATTCAAGTTGCATGGTGCTCCCGCAATTCCGGCGCCGTGGCTAGTAGAACAGTCAATGCTTCCCTGTATAATATGTTTGTTCAAGCTTCTAGTGTCATTGCCAACCAAGTCTACCGCGAAGACGATGCTCCGATGTGTAAGCTCCATCCCCTGTTGCGTTTATGTTGGTCATGGTCATATGTCTTGATTACATTGCATGCCTACTCTAGACCACCGCGGAAATATTGTTCTCATCAGCATTACGTTGTTCAATATTGTTATCATGTACCCTTCTATGAAGATGTACTACGTGTGGCGAAACAAGCAACGCGACAAGATCTGGAATGCCATGACTACACAAGTAAGTGGCCTCGCTTCTATCCCAGTTGGGTGTTTTTCCAGCCTCGAGGACTACAGGATAAAGAAGAATATCTCATGACAACGACGGATATGGGAAACAGGCGTTTGGATTTCAGGTTTGCTCACTGAGATGTGAGGTAATGCTTTCAATGCGAATGGAACGACGCAACCTTGACTTCATAAAATGATGGAATCATTTCAACACGATTTGGGAATTCAAATTTTGACTACGTATCTTTTAGTGACCCTTCGTAACTTCATCCAGATTTCTTTTGGCTCTCACTGGAGAGTCTTCTCGAGTCTTCTTAAAAATAATTTTTGGAATTGCGTTTTCTGAGTTTGACCGAGACCCTAACCCTAAGTCAGGATCAAGGAACATCACAATATCGTGGATTTGAGGAGAGGAGGAACAGCTTTAATGAAAAGTAGGTCTAGATTAACTGTTCCAAGGAAACAAAATTGGACCCCGAAAAGCTGAAGAAACGCGCAAGGTCCGAGGCACGAGAGACAACCGTCAAGCAATCCAAGTCTTGACATGACTTAATTTCTCGACATCTATAGGCCTCGCATCACGATCGTCAGGAACATTAAACAATGCTACATACCTTGAATAGAAAAGTGGTACGCGAACGGCGCACAATAGATTGAACAAAAAACAACCATGATGGTGGTGGGTGGTCAATGCGTCGTGTCAGCGGACTTTCAATGAACAAGGCACACGCTATATGCAGTCAACAAACTGAGCAAGTCGCGTACAAATCCCATCTTTTTCTCTTTCCCTCATCTCTTCTCTCAAGCAATGACCGAAAACCCCTCAGGATACCGATTGGAGTATGCCTCTTCCGCTCGGGCAAAGTGTAAAGGCATGTAAATCTCTTTGCTCCAATCTTGTATAATCAAGGTTGCCCGTTGTGGGCATCAGTGACATTGATCGCTAATATTTGAGTATACAGGTCCTAAACCTTGTGCAGGTTTGTCCGATATCTTCCTTGATTATTTTGTATTTTTGATGACCATGTTTCTTTTTCTTTAGGTACTCCGATCGCAAAAGGTGAACTCCGTGTCGGCAGCGTTGTGGATTTCCGCGGAAATACAACCTTGTAAGTATCTAATGCTATGCTGCTCTTACAATATACCTGATATTCTCTTCCATTTTTTCTGATTATTTCTTCAAGTGCATGGAGACATTGGGGATGTACGACTCCAAAGATCTTTGAGAACATGAAGAAATCGTCCTCGTCGAGCTCTGAGCTTGATGGCTACGATGACCTCAAGCCTGAGGATAAGGCGAAAGTGGACGCAGCCTGGGCGGCTGGCCATGTTGCGCAAGAAGACATTCCGGAGTCCGCAAAGAAAACTACCGGAGAAGAGGATGGAGAGGATGGAGAGAAGCCCAAAAAGAAGGCTGGTGCGAAGAGAGCAAAGAAAGATGAAGATGAAGATGAAGATGGCGGGGAGCCTGCAGAGAAACTTAAGAAGGAACGCGCAAAAAAGTCGAAGGTTAGTCTGGTTCATCTGACTATTCAGAGACATGCATAACCGCTCACATCATCTCGTAATCAATAGAAAACCGATGCAGATGATGATGCTGATGAGGACGAGGAAGAAAAGCCCAAGAAGGTGCCCGCCGCCAAGAAGCCTCGTGCAAAAGTATTCATATTCCTCTCCGGTAAAGAAATTTCATATTAAGCTCCTTGCGTTTTTTTCAGAAAGCGGATGCCGGGGAAGATGGTGCTGAGAAGTCAACTTCCAAGAAGAAAGCTGAAAAAAAAGTTTCCGAGCCTAAGGAAAGAGTAGCCCTAAAGAAACACGCATCGAAAAAGAAGGTTAGTTTTTGGTTAATTGTTATTTTGTGGCTGTTGACCAATGATCGCTCTAGGTTGAAGATGAAGATGGTGAAGACCTTACGATAGCCATCGACGCCGTCCCACCTCAAGAGGACGATGACGAAGAAGAAGACGCCAAAATCAAGAGGAAAGCGCCTGTCAAGAAGCCCGCAGATAAGAGAGAGAAGGCTAAGCAAGAGTCGAAGAAGTCGATCTCAAAAAAGGTTTGTTACATTCTATGCAAGGTTCGAACACCTGCTGACAGATATACAGGACGCAGATGGGGATGAAGAGATGGCTGACGCTAAGGGCGAGCCTGAGGCAGATAGTGAAGAAAGTACCAAGAAGCGCAAGGTAACCTTTTCTCATTCATTCTTATTTTCTCGCTCATATTAGTTGATCCGCATTTCCTAGCGCCCTGCATCGAAGGCAGGCACGTCAAAACTTGTCTCTAAGAAGGCGAAGCCTACTTCCAAGGCAAAGAAGAGCAAGGAAACTGTAGAGGAAGATCATGACGAGCTTGAGTAAAGGTGTTCTCATTCTGCATCAACTTCAAGTTGTTTTTTCCCGGTTCTATGTCTAACCTCTGCTTTCGTGTTGCATTGAACTGTTGTGTACTATAACCTTTTGTTACTTTTGACCTCACTTGTACTACTGAGTCAGTTTATACCGACCCTATGTTCTCTGTTATGTTACTAGTCATAAGTATCCAGGTACAGTTATCAACTTATTATCCGTGTTTTCAGGATGGAACGTTGAATTTGACAGGAGCGAATTCGTAAAATGGACTGCGCCACAATTCCTCAAATTGGAATTATGAGTCCGGTATGATTTCTGGAGTCGATGTGTCTATATCATTGTGGCAAATGATTCGGTGTGTGATGAGGGGTGAAATACGATACCTGTTTCTCTAGATACTCAAAGACAGACACGAACCGTATGGATCATTTCAGGCAAAACTTTTTATGGCTGTATTGTATTCATTCCTAATCCAGTTCGTTCAAACTTATGAACATTGAAATTTGATTTACCATCATTGTTGCATACTTGTCATGTACTCACTAGGAATAGTATAGTGCTATCTCAGTACCCTTCTTCGCATAAGTCTCTGCCTGAAAATATTTTCTTATACCAGTGCACAGCGATCAATTAAGTACGTTAGGTGATGGCCGTCTCCGAGCGCTAAAAAGCGTGCCTCCGGGCAAACACCAAGGATTTGAAGGGTCGAGATGATGTCACGTGTCACACCTTCAATCAACTCTATTTCCTGACATCCGTGGACGGGCGACGACAAAAGCGAGCAGCCTACCGTACCATCCAAGAGGCATAATTCATCCCTGAATCTTAAGAATGCCCATTCATCGCTCTGGAAAAAAGGTTGTCAATGAGGCTCATGTTTCATTTACGTTGGGGTATACACCACGGCATCCTAAAGCGAGATGTCGAGGTGAGAAGCCTTAGTTGGTCTTTTGTTCAAGCCCTTCTGACGATGGATAGGTGAAAATAATATGCATTGCCAAGGTCAATATCATGTCTTAGAACTCAAACAGTCCTCGTGTTCATTTATCCTTCTATCTCAGGGGTCTTGCTGACGGCAGGAGAACTTCGGGTTGGCAAAGTAATTTGCCATCTTCCTAGGCCACGAATGTAAGGACTCGAGTTTTATGTGCTTTTAGTGATTTGGCTTTTGACTGTTTCGCGTTGAAGCAATTGGAGACATTGGGGATGCCTTACTAACAAATTTCTGCAGGCGATGATCAATTTCGCTGACGATGCTTCAAAGATTGATGGCTTCGAAAAGCTTACTGCTGATGACCAAAACATAGTGAAGGCAGCTTGGGAGAGTGACTTTCCTATAGATGAGATTAAAGAGGATAAGTCAAGGCGCAGGAGGTTTCAGCAAAATATTGCAAACAGTGAGGTGCGTTCCTTCATCTTACTATCAAGCTGTGATATAACCAGCACCGAAGAATTCAGGAGATGGTTTAGAGTTCTCAGATAATGAAAGTGAGGCGGAGTCATCGAGCAAGGTGCTCCTCGAGAGACCTCAGAAGTCGGTCATTCTCTGATAACTTTTTCTCACTCAGGAAGACGATGGTACTTCTCAAAGGACCTGCACGCGCGTGCCATATACCATGAAGAGCTTGCTTAGTCCGCCCCGACGTCGCAAAGGGAAACGCAAGGTGGCTGACAATATAATCTTATGTGCTGTTCCCCTTTTCAATGCCTACTGTAGGACCCTGGTAATAGTGAAGTTATCTTTTCCGATGATGAGGAATCACCAGTCGCTGGACCGTCAACAAGTAGGGAGCCGTTAATAAACAAGGAACCGTCGATAACTAAAGAACGAGAGTCCTCGTTCAGCAGGGAAATGAAGAATGGTGCCGACGCTTCAGTAGAGGGTGCGAGCGGCTTAGAAGACAAAAAGTCTGAGGAGAGTGAGGCTGAGGGACACGTAGGGACAGACTCATATCGGTCTACTTTCAAATTTGCGGATGAAAACGAGGAACGGGACTGGAAGCGTGTTATGGCGTATTATATGGAATATCCGGACCCATTGCCCGTCAACGTGAAGTGGAATGCCTATCATTGGGCTCAATTTTACGCCTCAGCAGTACGCATCGTTCTCGATCTCCAGGACTTTGATTGCTGACAGGAACTTATCTCAGTCTATTCCCTTGGGACGAAAATGGTCGTGGATGAAGGGCAAACCCAGTCAGGTGCCGGTATGCTTACTGTCGCTTAGTGTTTTAAGACATTGCTGAAGAGACGAAGACACAGTGCATTGCTCCCATGCCGCAAGCACAGGTATGAATCATGCCCACGTGTTGAAACCTCAGTATTCAGATAGGTCTGGACAGACAACAGTCCTCGCCTCAATATCATCCATTGGCAACGCCGGACCTCTGGAACCGGGCCTTAGCCTTTCCTATTCGCCGCCTCAGGCTACGAAAGGTCGATATTCCGACCCACTGACAGGATCGTCCGTTGACATAGAGGCAAGTCTGAATGAATCCATTAGTAGCGGTAAACGCAAGGTCGGTTACTACGTACACACGTGTAAACCCGACTCAGTGTTCACCCAGGCCTCCGTGTCCACGGACGAATCGGTGTCAACTGAACCACGGGAGTCCAGAAAGTTCCGGACAATCCAAACGGCTAGGAAAAGTTGTTACGTATCACCACACGTGCGGGAGCGGAACCGGAGGCAGCTACAATTGCGACAATTGCCACAAGAAAGAGTACTACAGCACCCTCTGAAAGAGTCATCCACAAAGCTTTTGATTTCTGCTTCATCATCTAGCCCATCAAGTTCAATTTCCAAAGAACCTGAACACCACATCGATGGTTCGATGCGAAAGGTGACCTCCTTAGCCGTAGAATTTTGCGTCTTCTCTCAACTTTTTCTTTCAGACGCCTTCTTTCAGAATATCATCTCTTCAAACAGAGTCCACTCCCGAGTCTAGCCGCTCTGCTCGCACAAGGAAAAAGCAATACATCCGTAAACACGTTTACGAGGAGATGAAGCGAGAGCGGGAGATGGTCATCCAGAGTTTGAAAGCTCACGCTCAACAAGAGGTAACTATATTGTATTCAAATACCGAGGTATTCATCTAAGTCTTGTGCTAGGAGTTGCGGTGCAACAAGCGCATGATGTGATCAAGGGCATCTCTAACGCTGAGACCTCTTACTCCATGATCGCTACTCTTGAACTTGTTCAGTCCCTGTAGATCATGACTTCTGCTTGACCTCGATTCCTTTAATGTTTAGAGAAGTTGTAAGAAGGAACTGTTGTTTTTGACTGCGGTTTAACTGTACCATACATGAAGGGAGTGAAAGACCGCATTGATATAACGGTGATCATTGAGACCTCGTTGGTAAACGGCTTGAGTCCTATCCTGACCTCTTCGCCTCCCGGAATTGATGCTAGACCGGATACATACAATAGTAACAGACGGACTAAGACGCAGCATATGGCGCCCCATTACATCAATTTCATAATAATATGAACACGAGATGATGAAATACGTATCTTATGGGTTCACAGTTAACAATGACACGGTGACGAAGAGGGGATACTTTGAGAAAGGGAAGGAAAACCCTAATAGGGTGCAATTGGATATATAGGATAGCTTTCAGGTTCAGGAGTGACCGATCCGCCGTGGCTGATCATGATAAACTAGGTAGGATACATGAATGAGCTGAAGACTGATACACTCAAACTTTTGCCAGAAGTAACATCGTGATCTATAACTAATACAATTAGGACAAAGCGTTGGGACGCCCTATAACCAAACGATCACTGGCGACTCCAATAAGTTATCTCTCTTTCGGCGCGGGGAGCAGGACATTCAGGTCCTTCTCACATTCGGCCCACTCTCTCATAGCGACCTCTGCTCGCTGGGGGGAGCGAGGCTCGAAGACAGCTGGGAAAGGATAAGGGCAGCTTGTGAGCTGCGCAACGAGAACAATCAACAGGGACCGGGTATATCTGAAATTAGCAACCTACGTCTCCTGTGAACGCTGTATCGCTATCGTCATAGCAAAATGGTAAACCCGTCTTGGGATCAGCTTCGTTAGAACCGCTGATGTTGAAGGTCCAAAGCATGGTAACAATGCTAATCCATAATGTTCGCTCAGCAAATGGAACACCTGGACATACTATTTAAGATTCAATGATTTAAGTACCAAGGCTGGCCTGATGTCGCGAAAAACTGACCACGCCGACCAAAACCGAAAGCACTTGTTTCATAGTTCGGCTTCAAATCGCCCTTGTCATCAAGGAAGCGTTCAGGCATGAAGTGGTCGTGATCTCTGAACCTTTCCTGGTCGTGTTCGATTGCCCTAATACTGAATTTGACTAAGAGTTCCAGACTAATCTGTTGTCACTAACCAAGCCACAGGAAAGATGATGCTCCCCTCCGGGATAAGGTACTCTTGCCCTTGATATTTGATGACATCATCGGCGACAGATTGGTGTGGTATACCGAACCGAACTGTGCTCTATTGAAGCTACTTGATGCTGCAGAAGATCAGCCTTACCTGCGGGGCGCCACCTAAGTGTCTCTACAGTAGTCGTTGTTACCTTGTGATCAATCAGTGATACGGCCAATGGGGACGTACCTCGAACTATGGCCTCTACATAGGGAATAAAAGGTCGGTCCTTGAAGGACGGTAACCGATCGGTTCCGACGACACTGTCGATTTCTTTTTGAGCGGTGGCGATCCACTCAGGGTAACGAATGCAGGCAAGGACAAAGGTTTGAAGGGAGACGGAAGTCTTGAATGAGTATATGGAACATGAGTAAAGCTGTGAAGTATTTCTCGATAACTTACTGTTTCGATAGCTGCCTATGACAACATTCAATCATTTCATTTCAAAAGGACTAGCTTTAAACTTACTCCGGTGAATTGCTTTAACAATATACGTTGATCACCTTCAGGTTTATCTTCTCTTGCAAATTCGGCAGCCCATCTGGGAAGATGATCCTTGATCAACTTATTTCCAAGACGGGACGGCGAAAAGAGACGTACGTATTCATACCCGACGCTTTGCCTGTCACAGCTTCGTCGATCAATTTTTTGTATACTTCATACTCTCGTTTCCGAAATGCCTGTGCACGAGTCCTCCACGGCATGGGGCCAGGAAGTAAGTCCAGGAAGGGCAATGTATTGATGATACTAGCCGCTGGAGTTAGTAGGACTACCGCTTCGGCATTAACCTTATATCAGACAGTCAATGGATCTTCTCAATGTAACTTCTTTGTACGCACATTAAGAACCTCCTTAAGGTCTGGTTCTCGCCCTGTTGGACAATGCATGCCAAATCCGGCTGCGAAGACAGCACTTGCGGAAATTCTGTGCGAAACGGATGACCTGAGTTTTCCATACTATGACGAAACTGGGGCACATACCGATTCATGTGATGAAACCACTCTTTACCTCCGTCATCGAGCAGTCTCTGAATGTTGAGAATCGCTTCGAATTGCTGAAGTGGTTCCGTCTTCCCGGCTCGCACAGTAGACATAACCCCCGTGGCGAGCTTTCGGGCAATGGTGTGATTTTGGCCTCCTTTGGAAACAAGCCAGTAGGCGTCTACAGGGTCTACATGGTAACGCTAATATGAGCCACAAGCAAAGATTCAGTTCATTTTTGGTTGAAAATGGAGAACGAGGAATCTATAACTCACAATGTAGTGCACAACGGGCCGTGACGAATGTTTGGCTGCATGCTTCTCAAGGAGCTCTTTGGCAACCTTGATGTCCCCAATCAGGATAAGGCGCTATCGCGATAGTCAAAAATTGCATCTCATAAATTATACATATAACGTAGACTGCGAATACTTACAAAACCCACTAGGTTCAATGACACAAGTCCTCCGTATTCATGAAGTAATCTTCTGAAATATGTCGCCAGATGCTATCAATTTAGATTTTGAGTCATAATCATAGTAAGAGGATGAAGGGACAAAGGGTATACCTTACCAGGGACGTCCAACAAACTTCCAAGGAGTGGGAGACCAGGTGGGCCTGGAGGTAGTTTACGACCTCTGTTTGACTTCGAGCGCTGAGTATGAACAATGGACCCAAGTGCGACGAGAAAGATTACAGCCGCAGCAGCCAGTCGAGAAGTCATATCGAGCGGTTCTGTGCTTTGACAGGAGGTTGGTGCGTAGTCCTGAAGTAGGTCTATCCCTTTTGAGCGGCCCGACAAGTCCTGAGACAATTGTAGTAAGAAAGCCTTCCTATTCTTCCTAGGTCAATCTTCTACCTGTTGAGAAAATTCACACTGTCAATCGGAAAAACTCAATTGTCCCAAATGGAAGAGATTAGCGAGAAGCTTGGTGTAATAGCTGATTCAACTACCCTTGCATGACGACTGTGGGGATGAAAGTAGAGGTTTCCTCATCCTGTAACACTACACCACCGAAAATCCGAGTCGGGGATTGCAGCACTGCCGGACGAGTTATCCGTCCTGACCGAGGGGTCTGTAACAGTGGAGATATTGATACGTGTCCGAGACATATAGAGTTTAGCAGATGGTCGGTTCTTGTGGTTTGTGAGTTGGGGATACTGGTATAGCAGGAGGTGGAGCTAAACTTGTAGGGCGTGTGGAGCGTGGCAGGTACCTAGGGGATGAGGCCTAAGGAGTGTCGAGGGGAGAGCAGGCTAGAAGGCCGTGTCACTGCCACGGTTACGAACGGATAGGTGGTCTCAGGGTCTTGAATCTTGGAGTGTTCTCAAGTTCGTGGTCGAGCCGCGCTTCAGCTGGCTGCCCCGGCTCAGATATGCGATCTACCAGTTTTTAAAATTACCACTGTACATTGTCAACTTCCATTGGCGATTTTATTCATCCAAACCCGATGGTCTGTGCGTTGGAGAGATCTTAGATCGTTCTATCGGTTCATGCGGTACGGCACGATGGCTTCGGTTACGCGGCCCTCATGTGGACTACTTTTGGCAGTAGAACTGTACAGGAGGATGTAAACCGGTCCGGAGTTTCAGCTAATCCTGAAGTATCAATGACAGTAAATGGCCTTGGGTGAACGCACTAATAAATTGGCAGGTGTCACCTGCTTTCAATCGCAAGTAGAATTTGATACAGTACACTATCTCATAATGCATAGCATCGGAACCACCCCCAAGTCTATGCATTATGAGATTTATGCAGGGACCAGGATATGTCATGTGATGTAAGTGACCAAGCCCATGTGTCATCCATTCTTGTGCTTCGATAATGTACATTTACGCAGCATTAAAAAAGCTATCTATCCTAGACTGAGTCCCGGTATGAATCTGTTCACACTTCAACTGAGCCCAAAACCTGTGGAGCTGCTGAGGGAGCTCAAGAGGAAAGTCAGCATCAGCATATTTCAGAGATTGCCATTCGAGTTTCTCGGTAAGTGCGATAAGTTCTGCAATTGAGCAATCACCATAAGGATCTGCTTCCTCTTCATCATCAGATTCCTCTATTTCCAAGACTTCCCCCCTCTGCTCTGCCATCTCTTATTGAACAGTGGCAATGATCTCAGCATCTCCTCTTTCAAACCTGTATGCCGAATCTGGATCTTCCCTCTTCTCCACAGGATCCAGCAGATCTTCGAGACTTGGTGCTTGTCCAAAGATTCACTTTTGCTTCACTAACTTGTTGACAGATTCCATCAGCTTGGCTTCTACAGCATCCAGCTGTGGTTTGTGTGGACAACATGCAGGAAGCTTGATGGTAAGTTTTGGAAGACGACTAGCTGATGCAAGCTGATCAACTGCTTCCCATGCCTTTGCAATATCACCTTCAGCATCCATGACTGCTTTTAAAGCTGGTTGCCAATCATTGTTATTGTACTTCTCTCTGAAATGTTTTTGAAGATGATTTTCGGCCTCGGGAAGTGACATATCAGAGACAACAAAATCTTTGATGATCTTCCATGCCTCTTGGTCAGTGTGAGGGCATCTTTCTTTGATGGGAGCCTAGGTTTATGAGCATAGGGCTGAGGCTTTTCATGAGGTTTATGACATGGAGGAGACTTGGGCATTCTGTATGGTCTCAGGTCACAATGCTGAACACACAGTTCACTTTTTTCATTTTTATTCTGAATTGTGGCTGAATTATGGGATGTGGACATCCAAATGCTCTGGTGCAACCCTGACCACCATCCCCAAATAGCTCCATCATATTGCATATTCTGGCCCATGGGGCTATGCATTATGCATTATGCATAAATCAACCTTATATAGTGGGCCCCATCATGGTTCCAGCCCAAATCCCATGCATTATTAGATTTATGCATTGCGACATCATGCACTATGAGATAGTGTACTGTATACATCTTTCCAGCCATTTGCAAAACAGGATTCAAATTTCAATATTTGTCCCAACCTTGATCTGTTCAGACAAACATTACTATTTTTAGTTTACTCATGACTTTGTTGACAGTTTTTCCCACCCAAATCACAGACCTTTTGTGCTCCAACCATGGCCAAAATGGGCATGCTTTCAAAGGTCCAAAGCTGTGCCCAGTATCAGCTCAATGCATATGTTCAGAACATGCCACAGCAAAATATTGGTGCACAGAGGTTTTCATCCACTAGCTTATCAACACCCTGCTTTTTTTTTTTTCATTTTGCATGTAACTGTCTACTGTTACAAGAGCTACAGAATTCCCACCCCCCTCACATATGCAGAGAATGAGAAGGCCAGTGTTTCCAAGTGCCATTTAGACTGAAGCACTGCCAGATGATATGCAGGAGGAGGGATTTGACAGAAGCCTGTGAGGCAGGTTGGGGGGGACAAGCAGTGAGGCTGTGGTCCCAGGTACTGTATCTGGGGGGAGGGGGGGGGTAAGTATGGTATGGTGGGCCTAATGCCATGAGCTGTTAATAATAAAGTGAGTCTTTATAGGTAGAATGAGTGAATTGCTATGGCATTTGTGACTTGTGTTGTGCTAATGAATTGTGTGGGCTGTGTGTGAATGGAGACCAACAGGGTGGGGTTCATGATGCACTGGCATGGACAGGCCTGACATGGTGGGTGGGTGGATCAGTGCTTGTCCTGGTTGGCTGAGCAAATTGCTTGGTGGCATCCACATAGCTGATGAGGTGCTTTAGAGCATCAGAATTAGATAGGATATGTGAGAGGAACTCAGCTTTGCATTTGAGCAGTTGCACAAAGTGGACATGTCTTTCATGCCTGTATTGCAGACATTTGAGGAGATAGTGCTGTACTGTTTTGATGGTAATGCCAGGGCAATTAGGGCATGCAGGGGACTCTGCCTGATGTATATGGAAGAGGTGTTGGTTAAGAGGTGAGTGACCTGTTCAAAGTTGCATCAGGATGGCAGACTTGCGCTGGTCTAGGCTACTGATCCCCTTCATGTACTTCTTCAATGGTAGGGATTTGTCTAGGATGCAGGTTGAGTAGTACTGAGAGGATTTCTTCCATCTTCATTTCCAGAGCACTTGAGTTATGACTAGGTCAGACTGGTAAAAGGCTGGTATGCTAATAGGGAGGGGCTTGGAACATAATAATCTCAGGAGGAGTTAGGATGGGCTTGAGGACTCTGTGGTGGCTTCTTTGGTGAGTTTGTCAGCTCATTCATTGGGTTTGAAGTCTATGTGGCCTGAGGCTCAGTGAAATTGGAGCTTGATTGCTCTCCAGATTCTGGACACCTTCTCTTTGCCTGCAGCAGCTGTGGCATGTTGTGACATCATGGTAAGTAGATGGTCCTACTTTCTGTGGAGGGACTTGGCTGCTTTGTGAATTCTATTAAATAGGTAGTGAGCAGGGTGTGGGCATTGGTTATTGAGGGCTCACAGTGCAGCTTGGCTATCACTGCCAACAACCACAAAACTCAAGAGCTGGTGGCATAGAGATGTGAGCAGGTGAAGGCCTAATGAAAAACCTATGATTTCTGCTTCATAAACAGTGTGCTCAGTGGCTGATTTGAGATGATACTTCAATGAGGAGGTTTCCTCTTCATTGATATAGAGTACAGCTAATGCATTGACCAACCTTCAAAGCTGGATCCATTGCAGTATATGGCTGTGGTGGCTTAGTTGTGTGTCCTTGTAATGGCATTGAGTGCTTTGTCTTTTGAAGCTAGAATGTGGGTCATTAAGGAGGGTCAGTAGCTGAGATGACAGTGGTAGGCTTGCACAGTTTTGAACTTGTTGGAGTTGATGCTGGTGTATTCAAACAGGTTGTAAAGAGGTGAGTGGTGTCTGCATATGTACTGGCAAGCTGACCTTTGAGTTGGACTATAGAGCAGGTAGGATGGGAGAGCAAGGCAAGGTGAATGGCTGCTCAGGTGAGGATCTTGCAAAAGAGGTCTATTGGAAAAAGGTTAGCATGCACCTTCAGGACATCGCCAGCTGTCATCCTCAGAGCTTCAGTTATGATCTTGGCTGCTTGGCATTATGCTGGGCACAGGCATTCCATGGCTGCTACTGATCTAGTTCTTTGTCAACCTGCAGAGATTTTGCTGACACCTGTCAATCACACATCAGCAGCATAGGTAAATGCAGAGACAGCCACTGTATTATATAGCTAGCATTCCACCCTAACATTCATGAGAGCCTTGCCATTTGTATCAATCACCATGCTGCATTGGCTACAATGTTCTGCACATGTGCCAACAAGCAGAGTTTGGAGTCAAAGATGACTCCAAGGTATTTATAAGTAGGGACCATCTTGACTTTCTGAATGATGGAACTGTTGGAATTGACACAATCTAGGAAAAGGTCAACAGGAATGGTGTCTTAGTTTGATCAGGGACAGTTCATAAGCACTAGGTTGGTTAGTTCAAAGGGTGAGTTGTGCATTAAAGACCATTTAAAACTGCTGTATGCATATTCCATCATGTCCTCAATCATCTCATAAGTTTCCATCAGAGACTTGGCAACAGCCAGGAGCATAGCATCATCTACAAAGCCTGCTGGAGTTTCTGAATTGCTGTTGAGGCAGGCCATAAGAATGAAGGGGGGTGTTGTAGAAAGCATAGTAGAGCATGAGCAGCAGGCAGCCCTGGATAGAACTGTTGTTGGTGTTGAGCCAATCTAATGTGAAGTCATTGAACTTGAGGCATGTCCATCTGTTGAATAGCATGCAGTTGGTTAGATGTATGTATCTTGCTAGGACTCTTCTCTCCCTCATGTTGTGTATGAGTCTCTCTTTGATGGTGTTTAGAAATGCCCCCTGCACATCAAGAAACAGAGCTGAGGCTACCTTACCAGCTTTCTAGACATTTTTGATCTTGTAAGTGACAAGGTGCATGGTGTTTGTCATGTTGCATCCAAGGTGACCACTAAATTGGCCAGGGGGAAGCAAGCCATGTTTTTCTGTGAGGTAGGAGAGGTAGGCAGCATTTAGAGTAGAGAGGAGCTTGCTGATGGTATTCAGAAGGCTTATTGAGTAGTAGGCCTTGGCCAGGCTGTAGTCTGGCTTGCCTGGTTTTCAGAGCATCAGAGTCATAGATTTCAATCAGCTCATGTAGTAGATGTTGAGGTTAAATACTATGCAAAAGATAAAGAACAGGTGGTCAAGCAGAACATCTGAGCAATGCTTGAGAACAACATTTGAGATGCCATATAGGCTTGGGGCCTTGAATGGAGGTAGTCTGTTGATGGCCACTTTGATTTGGTTTTTTATAAATCTGGGCTATCAAGAAGGGGTTCAGAGTAAGCAGTCTGTGTTGGGAATTGGAGACATCACACAGACACTCCAGCCCATCACATGCAGGGCCAACACCATTGCATTGTGCCATGGCCAGTGCTCAGTGAACAATGACTCCATTGTTCACTCTAGACATATATATATGGACTATTACTAGACACAACCCTCAGTCAATTACATCGGACTGAGGGTATGTTATCTTACAAATATGACATTACACGCTTAACTGACTGGACTGTAGAATAATCCTTACATTGTTCTTAAGGTACAGTCAATATAGTCAATTAAATTGGACTGAGGAATAATCCTTACATTGTTCTTAAGGGTCTGCTTCTAACAGTCTGGAGAACTGGGGAGAAAGCAGGGAGGAGGGGGAAGAACAACTCAGCTAACATGTCTGCCTTCTTATTATTGGCAGAGACAAGTTCAGCCTGAGCCATCAGTTTTCAATGTCAGATCAGGTATTCTGTCACAAGCAAAATCAATCAGCTCTTTCATCACATATTTGTTTGCCAGGTAGATTTGGCATGTGTCTATGCTCTTTAGCCAGTCTTTCTAGTATTCCTCCTTAGCTCTATATATAGTGTTCATTATCTTCTATGACAGGCGATCAGCTTCAGCTTTGGATGAGTGGTCTGAAATGTCTTAAAACTTGTATGCTTCATTGTTGGCTCAGCTTCTCTAGGACTTCAACCAAGTCAAGTCATTGTTCTACCAGTGTTTGGTGAAGGAGCAAGGTGTCCTCATTGGTACTATGTCATTGTCAGCCACCACTTTGGCTGGAGAGCAGATGTCAAGGTGCTCCTTGTCTCAGGTCTCATTGCAATGAATACTTGGCTATATGCATGTGCACTTTACTGTTTATGACTGGAAAATCATCACCCAGGCAGTATGGATGCAAAATGAAAGATAAATGAGGTAAGCAGAATTGATTTTGTCTGATCATCAAGATCACTTATTGCATGGTAATGTTTCTGAAATCACAAGGCTTTTAACCCTTTGTTACTACATGTCTACTGCAAACCCTGTACATAGGCACACAATCTGTTCTTTTTACCATGCCATACACACTGCAGGCACACAAGAGTCTGCTTTCTCCTTGGTGGAGTTTCACTCACCCTATACAATGTTAAAGGTTCTAAAAAAAGTGAAAGCCTACTCACCTGTAAGTACACTCAATAATTGTAGACATGTGCATATAAACTAAAACAGCATGTGATGATTAAAGAAGAGTACAGTCTGTAGATACATCCAATGATTGTAGACACATGTGCATAAACCAAAACAGTATGTGATGATCAAAGCAGAGTACAGTTCAAGGTGATGATAAGAATACAAGTAAAAGAAGTAAGTTGCCAGTATCCAAAATCCATCATGCAAAAGCTGACTAATGTAAACCATGCTTATAGAAATTGCATGATAGATAAATTTCATTATGAGTATAAACATTGATGCAATCAGCATTTTTTGTAGTCATTGAGTCCAGTGCTTGATACTCAAAATCAGCAACTTTCTGTCACATTAGAGAAAAAAAATGTCATAAGTCACACTACTGATAGGTCACTGTCAAGTCTCACTGACTCAGGGGCTCACTTAAAGCAAACCGGCAAACCTACTAGTTAGGGAGAATGTGAACTGGCATGTAGACTTACAAGTCATCAGTGTAGAATTATTGGGAGTTATACTGACAAACCAGAAGTTGAATCTAAACAGACAAGGCACTAAGGATGACAATGCAAAGAGAATCAGAGACTTAGTGGTGTTAGAGCAGATGGAAATAAGAAAGGCAATAAATTAGAGTAGGACAAAACAAGCAGGAGTAGACAATGTAGACATTAGCAATATTGAGACTAGGGATTGACTACAGCAGTACAAAGGCTAAATATGCAGGGAATGTCTCTCAGAGCAAGGTGTGGAGCTGCAGTGCAATGGCGGTGGCATTGCACAAGTTTGTATAGGTGGTATGGAGAGCAAGAGAGGTTGAATAGTGTGGTTGGAGGGCTGGGCAAGCTGTGGCAAGCCAACAAAGTGAGCTCTAGAGATAAGTCTAAAAGGGGAGGGTCAGTAATGTGGTGATGGCAGAGTTCAGTGATAGTGATGATGGCAATATGGGAGTACTTGAGGTTGTTATGTAGGATGGCATGGAGAAAAAGGTAGGGTCATGACATTACTCCTCTCCTTAGCATTGAGACCCTCAAGGTGTGTGTTGATATCCAGACATGTTTAGGAGTGGGCATGGAAAACTCTGGTGGCCATTGATCATAACTTTAAAAAACATTCAGTTTCTGCCTCACTATTTGCTATGTCACCTACTTCAGGGCCCACTCCACACCCCTTTCCCACTATGCCAAGCCCACCGCCCCTGGTTGCCATGCTGCCTGTCATGACAGAGCAGCCCTGTTGTCAGGGGACCTATCTCTCTCCACCTTTCACCTCTCTGCCTCGCTATAATTTTCCTTTATTCTCCTTCTTCAGC
>JABAKA010000049.1:0-48182 GCA_018857285.1 Termitomyces sp. Mi166#008
GGATTGGCTGTAGCATCCATGGGTCACATGTGCATATCAAAACACCCACCCCCCCCCCCCCCTCCCCTTGTAAGATAGGTGCCAAAAAAAAGGTTCTGTTCTGGGTGCTAATCAGAGCACTAATTGCATTTTCTGCCATGTCAATGTTTTCTGCATGTTCTCTCATTCTCTAAGAACTCTTGAATTGCCTCCATCGCATGCAGCATGTTGTATTCCTTCAGCCACTTGTCCTCACTTTTATTGTATTCCTTTCATCTCACTATGAACTTTCTGACTCCTCCTCTCATCCTCCTCTCCTTCAGAATTTCCTTTATCTCGACCTCATCTTCTGTCTCTATCTGGATTGGCAGTGGCAGCTCCTGTTGGCAGCCTAAGATTGTGTCCTCACATGCTGGGACTAAGCAGGAAACACATCATGAATCAACCACCCATCTGGGAGATCTAACTGGTAAGCTGTGTCTGATATGTTCTGCACAACCTTGAATGGCCCAAACCATTTAAAGTCCAACTTATGATTGGGCCTGTTTAATCTCAGGTTGGCATGTTCTAGGAAGACTCAATCCTCCACAATGTAGTCAGGTGCCTCATCCACCCACACATCATAAAATCTCTTCATCTGCTCTGCCACCAACTTCAACAGCCCCTTTAACTCTTCTTGTACTTCATAAATACAATCTAGGTGAGTATCTGCTTTTGGCACTGACTGGTAATTTACAGGGTTGATTGATAACATTGGATTATAGGCATACTCCACATAGAACAGAGCCATCCCAATTGCTGTAGGCAAATTCAGTGAACGGGAGCCAGTCCATTCAATTGTCTTGATAGTAGTCCATGAATTCCTATAAATAAACTTTTAATTCCTGGTTCACTCATTCTGTCTGACCATCTGTCTGTGGGTGAACAACCTTCTTTGGTGTCCCATGTAAGCACCACATCCTCTCCATAAACATATCACACATCATTGCAGTGTTGTCCATTAAGGAAGTGTGCACACCTGGTCAACTTGTTACATATGACCTGGATCACATTGTAGCCCTGTGAGACTGGTAGAGGCCCAATGTAGTCTGTAGATATGTGTTGCATCTGGAACTAGGGGGCTGTAAGGTTTCTGCCATTGCAGCTTGATTCTTTGACAAGTCTTGCAGCCCTCAATGTATTGTTGCACAAACTCAGACATTTGCAGCCAATAATGGTTTCTAGCAATGAGCCACAACATGTTGGCCTGTCCTGGGTGTCCTGCAAATATAGAGTCATGGTAAAGTTGCAGAATCTGACTTCCTCATCATACAAGACATAGATCAAGCCTCTAAATCACACTAGCCCCTTGTCAACCACAAACTCCTTTAGCCTTGCCTTCATCAGTACTGGTGCTTTTGCCAACTTTCACAATGGTGCTAGTTTAGGGTCTTTCTGCAACACCTCCCAAATCCTCACAAGTATACACTCATCTGCCAGTATTTCTCTGTCAACACCCTCTGTCTCACATTATCACATTCCCCTTTTGGTACCTCATGGTCTGGTCTCCTCAACAACCCATCAGGACCTGCACTCAACCATCCTGGCTGAGGTGGATCTTGAACACAAAACAATTGAGGAACAAGCTCCACCTTGCCTGTCTCCTGTTCAAGTCTTGAGCTGTTATAAAATACTCCAGATTCCAATGGTCTGAGAAGACATTGACTGGAAATGAGTTCCCCTCTAGGTAAGGCCTCCACACTTTGGATGCACAGATAACTGAGGGTAGTTTCTTATCGTGAACATTGTAGTTCCATTCTGCCAGTTGCATTGCTTTAGAGAAGAACACCACTGGCCTCCACTTCCCATTCTCTGCCTTCTGTGATAGCACTGCCCCAACCACAAAATCTGATGCATTTGGAGCTCCACAAGGTGCACTTAATGGATGAATATACCCTTTGGCAAGGTTCTTGTTGATGAACTCATGCAATGCATGCAGTTCTGTTGGTGCTAGCTGGTAGAGCTTCTCTAGTGGTGGTAACTCTGCCCCATCCATTAAGTTAATGCCTAAGTCATGTTTCTAGTATTGAGGCAGGTGTTCCAAGCATTGCTTGTCAAAAACATCAAAAAACTTATGGAATTCCATTGGGACCATCTCCTCCAATAACCTCACCCCCTCTCCCATCTTCTTTGATGCTCTTTCTGCCACCAACCATGACATACTCCATGCAGCTGCTGCATACCCCTCCAGTGGTGCTAGTCAAGAGCCTATCACATTCTGCACTGACTGCATATCCTACTTCTGCTCTAGGTACACCTTCTCTTTCTTTTTCCCACTCATCTGTGCACCACCTTTTGCCTGTGCAATTGCTTCATCAATACATGCCCTGGCCACCTGCACTGCTTCCTGTTATTGTCCCCATTGAAACCTGGTCACCCTTGTTTGCACTTGTTTCAACTCTGAGAACTTCTCTGCTGCTGATTTTGGATGCAAGCCTGCTCGCACAGTGCATGTCAACTTCTTTGCAAAAGCCCTGACCCCAGATCTCAATGGTTTAGACCCCACTTCCAGCAACTTCAGGCTCCTCTTGTCCTTCTCTGACCAAACCTCCTCCTCCTTTGCTACTGCTGCTGCTCTTCTTTGCTCCTCCCTTCTCTACAGTTTCAGTTGCCTCTTAGACAGGTGACACTTTGGGCCTCCTGACATGTTTGGTGTTGCCTGCGCAGGCTCAGCAACTCTTGGGAGACAATTCTCCTTGCAGAATGTTGACTCAAAGTGTACCATTAACCATTCCCAGTTGATGGAAGGGTTGTGCCATTGTAGCCAATTTACACCTAAGATCATGTTGTCGTTTCCAATATCTGCCACATCAAACACCAATGTCCCCATATGCTCCCTCAACACCACCTCCAAATGCACCTCGTCTGTTATCAGGCTCAAACAAATATCTGAATTGTCAATTGTCCATAGACGCATGGGGTGTTTCTTGCAAATTGTGGGGATTCCTTGTTCTGCAACAAAACATGGGTTCATAAAACAACAACTTGCTTCTGAGTCTACTATTGCTCATGTATCCACCAGAATTTGGTTCATTGGGGTGGCCTTGTGGACATGGAGGGTGACAGGGAGTTCCAAGGCAGAATATGGAGAATGGGGAGATTGTGCATGAATGACTGCTGCATGCCAGCTGTGACATTGGGGTGGTTTAATGCTTGCTTTCTTTGGCCCATGTAATACAGTCCTATTTTCTGGTGTGAATACATGGTACCTATTGGTTGCACTCATTGCAATGACACAAGGCAACCCTATACAAAACCTGCCCCAAGCTCCCCCTCCTTCTTTTTATCACCCCCAGCTGCCTCTTGTATTGCTGCCTTTATTGACTCCATCCACAGCGGACAATCTGCAATAAAGTGGCCAGCCTTGCCACACTTAAAACACTTTCTCCCCATGGGCACACTCCTTGCTTGGTTGGCATCCATTGCATTTGGATCTGCAGGGGTAGGAGATGGGGCTGACCTTGCTGGATTCAACACAGTCGAAGTTGATGCCCATGGAGTCAACAATGAATTGGTATGCCAACCCCTTTCTTCTTTGCAGCAACGTCGACCAGCTTGCTTTCCCAATGCAGCAAGATATCCCTTGCCTCCTCTGCCATTTTGAAATCCATATTCACCAACACCTCCATTGCCACCTGATTCAAGCCCTTTCAGAAACAATTTTTGATGTACTCGCTGTTGGCATCTGCCAGGCCCAGTTTTCCTTTCAACTCAAAGTACGCAATGCAGTAGTCCATGATTGATTTTGAGCCCTGGTTGAGTTCTCCAATACATGTCAATGTGTTCTGCTCCGGATCCCACATACAGAACCCAGCTCTGAAGTCGTCAAGCCATGCCTTCCAGCTGAAACATCTGGAATTTGTCTTGGGGTTGCCTATGCCAGTCGTAATGACACAATACCAATCCTGAGCTGATTCGCTCAGGTACAACTGTGCCCACAAGATCTTCTGTTGGTCATCCCAAAACATCTTGAAATGCGCAGCTGCCTTAATCTGATGGACGAATTGGTCAGCAAGGGGTTTTAGTTTACTATTATAGACTGTCAGTGGCTATTTTCGGACTCCTACAAGGTTGTTGGGCTGCTTGTTTCCAACTGTGACAGGCGGTCATACATGATGGTGATCCCATCTCGCAGTTTGTCAATGGTCAACTTGAACTGCATCATGAGCCTGGCTTTGATAGCCAGGGTGATCTCCATGAACTGTGCCTCAGCCGCGCTTGCTTGTGGAATACCTTTGGACCCAGGAGGGACTGTCATCTCGTCCGGAAAATTTGCTGCAAGAAGTTTTTTTTGAAGCTTTATCCAAGTGTTAGGCCAATGCCGGCAGACAGATCGCAACGTGGCGCAACAAGGACTAGAAACGAGATGTATATTGTAGTTGTAACGTCGTGTAGTACACGCAATGTACGTACCTAGAAACGAGATGGATAAAGCTAAGGAATTGTATGTATGAGACTACAAGGATGCATGACCAAAACTAATAAGATGTCACTTCTTGTGCCGTCCAACGTTGGCATTACCACAGAGTAATGCATTATTTAGTCGATGTTACTTCTTGTGTTGCCGCCCACCTCCAACGTCGGCATTTACAACACTCTATTGCTTGAGTGCATACATTTATTGTAAAGAACTTATTCATCTAGAACAAGGCGTGTGATAGCGAATGACAACAAATTTTAAATGTGATGATGCGAATGAGGGAAACAAAAGTGTTTTTGTAATTCAATGACATTACGACGGTGTCACTAATAATTATTTCCAGCGGCCTAAGGCCTCGAAATTCTTTTCATAACCAAATACTCTTAAGCGCAACCTTATTCAAACTTGTGTTCTAACGATTAGGATGCACATCGTTACGTTGAAATTGAAACTCTCAAGAACGGAAATTGATTTATGACAATCGACAACTCAGGAGGGTGTTCCATTGGACTGGTACTATGGTACATATTCGGTAGGTTGCTATGTGATACAAACTGCAGATAAGAATAATTTATGAGAAAGCATGAAGTCGAGGAAGGACATTCTACCATAAATAATAGTCCCCGCCAGCGGGGTTCAGCAAACCGCATCGATACGTGTAGGGAAAAACTAGATTGAGAGCTGTGCATCGTCAAGGAGCCCGAAATTTTGCAGGTTTTCGACGCTAAAACCCATCTCCTGAAGCGATATATTAGTCAACTTGGCCCATTCCGTCATCTTGTCCAACATTTCGTGCATAACAAGGTTCCAGGTTTCCGAGTCTCCAGAGGGTGCTGGAGTTTGGAGACTTTTAAAGTCCGCGGGATCTAGGCCGCATTCGAGGATGAATTCCTTTGGGGTCAGGTTTCCAGATGCCATGTGATCCGGGTTTGATGACGGTTGGATGTTGGTACTGGAGAGAATTGTAAGCGGATCATTCTGTGTGAAGATTGAAGACGAACGACAAACGTTATATCTGAGGAGAGGTTTTGAGTCGCAGATGCAAAAAGTTCATCGATCGCTGCGCTGGTGGGGTGGGCTAACGTCAGAAACTGAAAGTCAGGATTGGAAGAAAGTTTGATTACTTCGTGTCAAAGGGAGAACTCGAATCATTAGGCAAATTGAATTCGGTGGTATGTGGTGATACACTTCTATAATCCATGAGAATTGATTAGGGTCAAAATATATGAATGCAGACAAAGGAACGTACAGAAGGAAGGCGTTGAATTCTTCGTCAGTTATGGACATGCAAGATGGAACTGGCTGCACAAGTTCTTCTTCGGTGAGACGGGGAAAGACAGTGGGGTCGTCGGGGTTCACCAGCTTAGAAGTAGACATTATCGATGAAGGGCTAATGTACAGAGCGCGTGCGCGTGGACAAAGTATGATTGATGGGGCCTGGCGCAGCACTGCGGAGCTATATACCATAGGCACAACCCGCTTAATTTTGAGACGATGGCCATCAAGGGAACAAGGCCGTTCTTCAGGCCAAAGCGAGAAGGTTCTTGCGGGTGGTTGCTGTGCCTGAAGTGTGCCGAAGGACAAGGGGCATGTGACTCTCCGAATGTGGCGTCCTGCACAGGTAGGCGCTTAAGTGTTCAAACAAAAGGCCGTGCAAGGTCACCAGATCTGCAGATTGTCATGGTTGATCAGAGCTGCGCCCACACACACATTGCGGATCTTGTACTTACCTATTCTTGAACAAACGGATGCAAAAATAGTGGTCAGCCCGTAGAACAAGGGCCAAGTCTCGATCTAGCAATTGTGATGACTAAGCATCTTATTTGGCAGCGGCCATCGGCTTGAACAAAGGATGACGGACGGACCATTCGTTGCTGCCGTATCCTCAGTCATAATAGTCACTACTCTGGCCGAAAAGGGTGCAATAAATGCTACTACAAGACTCTATGCATCGAATTACTTCGGACTACTGGCGCCTCGTCCTCTCGGGCTGTCGTCACCGAACTATGGAGACTCAAGGTGCTCGAAAACATCGTTGATCTCAGCCTGATGTTTGAAGTGGAGAGAGATAAGATTTTGTTGAAGAGGATCTCTGGGTCAGTACTTGAACGGCCTTATCATTATCAATCCTAACACGACCTGTTACAGTTACGGTGGTGGTTTGGATTCAATCACGGTTTCTGTTAAAGGCCTCATTTCCAAATTCCCGTTCGGAGGAGGAAGATCTGGCACTAATCGTCAATTCTTCTACGTCAACGGTCGACCATGTAATATGATCAAGGTAACCAAGTTCATTCCAGAAATCAGCCTATATCTAACCTCCCGAATAGATTCAAAAAGCTTTCAATGAAGTCTACCCTACCGATTGTTCAACGTTAACCAAGCCCCCGTTATCCTTGCTGACTTCATTATACCTACTGGTATCTACTTTTCGGATTCTTTCGGCTAGACTCGTGCATATCAACGTCAGTCCCGACAAACGGACCATCTTCCTCCCTGGCAAGAACAACATTATTACGAAGCTCAAGGTGCGTTTTCACTCACCCGCCGCACCGAAACATCAACTGCTCATGACTGATCTTTCATCCCATAGACCTCCCTAGAGAAGACCTTTGCGCCGTCACAATCCAAGTACGACATCGGCACCCCGCAGAACCAACGCCCGATGATACAGGCCACTCTACCTGTCCGACTCTCGACGCAGGAAGGCCACGTTCGGATTCGGATTGGGAGCAAGCTGGGAGTAGAGATGAGGATGAGGATGCCGAAAGGGAGCCGGGACGGATCTAGCCAGAGACGGAAACAGATGGCCCAACGGTCTTCATCACCGCCTGTGCACTTGCTTAAGGATGCTATTAGTGAAACAGGGAACGGGAGAGCAGTGTCGCCTCTGCCCGTTGGTCCATCTCCGGTCGAGAGGAGCGAACTTCTTCCGTTGTCAGGCGGTCGTTCATCGGCGACTGAGCGATCCGACCACGCTCCTTCCGCTACGGTCCCCGGCAGCTCAATCTCATGGAACTAAATCTTCTGGTCCTCCGCGTCCACAACATCACTCGTCGATGGATGCACGCTGGACACATGATACTGCTGAAGTTGGTGAGGACGACGCGATGAATCGTTGACAACGACCCTGCGCCCTCTTCCGATCCCCTCGACGATGCACCCATCGTCCTCAATACGTCAGGAGTAGCATACAACTGTCTGTTGCCGCGAATAATAAGGGGATTTCACTTCGATTGCAACTCGGAAAATCGGATTTGTTGCCCTGCGGCGCACGTGGGGTTGTGGACAGGGGGAAGGGGTAAAAGCGGCTCCGACGCGCCAGGATGAATTTTGGGATAGACTTGCTGGTTTTGCGAGGAGGATCTAGCTGTTGTTGAACTTGAAGATGAAAATGAAGATGGAGAGGGAGATGGAGAGGAGGAATGACATAGGGAAGCTGGGAGCGATGTACAGTCTGGCCAAGAGGACGAGCTGGATCCGTTGGATGATCATCCACCTGCGAAGTCACTATCCTCACCGATGCTCAAGCGGATTCCAGCAGACGAGGGCCAGAAAAAATTGACTCGTACGTCGTCTCCAATCAACGTAGACCTTGAGATTGAGGTCGGACACTCGTCTTCTTGTGCGACTCCCATATCCCTTCCATGGTAGACGAATCATCTTCCCGCCCCGAGATCCTACGTACCACCGACGCCGATTATGGAGATATCACCCTCCACTTTGATATCGCCAAAATCTCCGGCACCTGGCGTAACCGCGAGCTCGAGGTTGAGTTTATGAGTTTCGATGCTGATACAGCCTTTGCATCCCGCGTACCGTCTCGAACGCGGAGAACGACGAGAGCGCCGCCACAGCTCTAGCGTGCACCATCAGCAAGAAAGATTTCGCGACGATGGATATCGTTGGGCAGTTCAACTTGGGATTCATCGTTACCTGCAAGCGGAAAGCTGTTAAAACTCGCGTGGGTTGTCATGGATTCATTTGTGGATCAGCGCGGCGGATGAGAAATATAATTTCGAGACGCGTCAGCAGACGACAGATATCAATCCATGGAAGCTGTTCAAGTGTGTGGTGTTGTCTTTGTACTGTCCCGATGTTGATTCCCTGTGGAAGACCCGAGAATGTAGCTGACGGCGTCGGACAAGCTTGTTGCCCCAGAAAATATCGATCTACTTTGTCAAAACGGGTTCGAGGTTGAGAAAGTCGATGAAGAAGTCGACGGGGTGCCAAGGCCCTGACATCAGCTGGTTGCTAAGTCAGCAAGAGTACGACCTTTGATATGAAAGGTAATCTTCATTCACTCGTTGGTGTTCCTGTATTGAGATTCGACTATTGTTTTGAGAAGCTCCACCTCGTGCGAGATCGTCCGTCGGGGCGCATGGTCCGATGCCCAAAGGCGCGGGCAATGTTAGCTCTTTTATCGATATCACAGGCAGTGTTTATAGGATCAATGACATTGCAAGGGATAGTAGAAAATGAATGTATAATAGAGTTATTAATATTATAAGAGTTAACCATACCATAGATAGTAATTTTACCTTTCTCAATAATAATAAAGAATATTACCTCTTCACATAAAGGAATTATTCCTCTACCATAGTTTATAAAGATACTAAGAAACATATAAAAAATATTTACATTCATTTTCATATAGGTGTCTGACTTTTTTGTAAAAACACTGCTCCTTTATCCAAAAATATATATCCCCCCCGTCATGAGAGCTTGCCGCAAGAGCATGATGGTTGGGATGCCGTTAAACAAGCATCGGATGTCTACGGTACGTTCATCGATATGGCTAAGACTTTCTGACTGTATCTGTGTCCCAGGTCGTTCACCATATGAGAACAATGGACCAGCCATGGAATTGTCTCCGTGGGAGACCCTCCATGCGCCGTCTTCTTGACCTTCAAAATTCATCGCAGCATGCTCTTTCCACAAAATCGAGAGAAATGTCGATTGGTCGAAGGCTATTCAGCTAGCAGTAACCAGACTGTTCTTCGAGTGAGCATGGGGTACCGATCAATGAAATAAAGTATGGACGTCGAATTTGGGCAAACGGATGGTTGAACAGTATGCATGATGCAATAGTGTGAATATGCAATGGTCGGGTATCTTGACAACAAACGATTGGCACCGAGTAATCACGACTGATGTTCGCGTCCTCCCAACGTCCCTGAGCTAAGGAAAAATAACCTTGCCAGGGATTTCTGCAGTGTGATGCAGGCCTTGGGAGGATCCGCATGTCGTGATAATTGCAGAGCGAGACTTCCGACATTCCAGTGTCATATGGAAGACTCTTCAGGGCATGTATCAAGCAAGATGATGTAAAGACATGTGAAATTCAAAACTCATGAAACGTGGCCTGCTCAGTTCTCAACATATCTACAATCCATCGAAACATGTTGATCAAATGTTGTCAACTTTAATGTTCGTCCCCTACTAATTCAGAACATCCAAAGTCCAGTTTCCCATTTGGGTCCCAACGACCTTTCTGAATGCGAGATTGTACGAGCGCTGTCAGGGACACGTCCGGTCGCGTCTAGTTGTCAAGGGAGGTTAGGAGTGTGGCTCACCTTCGTAATACTCTTTCCATCGCAAAAACTTGTCTGGAGTAAGTCTCGGCCTTGTCCAATACAAGTCTGGCTACACTGTCCTTAATCCCATTATTGATAATTGAGGGAACGGTGTCCTGGTGCATTATCTGAGTGATGGTTTCAGTGATTACAGGGGATTGACTGCTTACATCCATGTCATTGAGGAGCTCTCCCGATACGATGTCCAGAACATATGCCTCGCGCAATAAACTCAATTTTTGGCTCAGACAGTCTGCTGGCTTTAGGTCCAATTCATGGGGAACATCGTACAATTGCGCCAGCCGCTGTGGGAATTGTTCCATAGTGTTATTCAATCTAGCACATTCTTTGAACGTGGAAGGACAGCAATGACCATTGAGATTCTTACAGTCGCCATCTTTCTTGTTTATCCTCATCGATACAATCATCGTATATATAATCGCCAATGGATTGGATCCTCTGTTGGAATTCCTTAAAAATCCGTTTTGTGAGTTTTTCATGAGATGAGGTCAAGGTAGTCATTGTCGGTAGGAAGGGAAAAGCTGTAGTCGCGAATTGAACCTTATACCTATAGCCTAGGGCAATTGTTTCTCAAAAGGGAATATATATTATTTGTCTTGCGGCGTCACCGAAGGAGAATTTTTGGGTCCAGGGGTGTTGTCAGAATATGGAATCTTTTGTTTTCATGGACAGCACCTCGAAACAATTGTAATCTGATCTGTATGACACAAAGGCAGTAGCGAACCAGAAATTTGTTCTTGTATGTCAGAAACAAGGACAACAATCTGAAATCGGCATGGCTGGACTATCTATAAGGCGTTTCTAAATAACAGCGTTGCCGAAAAAAGACATTCTTCAAATACTTCCCTCAGGAGTAGACAGACGACTAAGTACGTCAGCGTCTCCCGATAGTACTGTCGATGGGTATTGGTCCAAGAGGAAATTTCGTACTGAGAACTGTCTTTTTCAATCCTTCCATGATGAGCGTGTGACATACCTGTGAAGCAATGACAAGGGAAAACACTTTGTGCACACGTTCGGTTGAATAGTGAGCCAACGGCAGTACCTGGAAATGATATACGAGATCAGCGAGCAATCCTGAGCTCAGGAACCGAGGCATGGCGCTGAAAAGGAAGAAAGAGAAGCGTAGTTAAGGTAGACATGTGTCCCTCATGCACTGGAGGGAGGTTGTTGTCGAGACCGTCCAAATTGAAGACAACATAGGAATTAACATCGAATCTGCCCTGACCGACTTCAGTAGCACGATCCATGTCTTGTCCGGGTGGCATATTCAGTCAGGGCTATGTATGGTGTGTATCACTTTGCAGGACTTCATATGACCAATCTTCTCGGTTGATCCGGATACCTGTCCATAGACTATTCACTGCTTTGTCAGAAATTTCAGTAACGCTATCGACAACGGCACGCAGGCCCGTCTTCGAAGCCCTTCATCTCAGATGCATTCCTGCTTTTGTCAAACAGGATATTGTAATGATGAAGAAGTTCCCCGATGATTTCATCCGTGTGCTCAGTATCCATGCCTTCGTCCTCCGTCGTTTCGAAGAACTGATCAGAAATTCATCAAACGGTCAAGCACTGATAAGGCAGTTGGTGCTTTGAAATATACCGTCGATACTTACTGTGTTTGCCAAGCCGTACTTGTGTCACACAGCCACAACATTCGCAAAATTTGATCATGACGTAGACCGTGTTCTGCAATGCCGAGCGCTCGTTCGACTTCTGATAGCTTTAATGATCATTTGTTCTGTACCCGTATCTAACCCGGTACTTGGAGTCTTATCGCTATTATGGCTGAACCTTTTTCCTTCAATGACAACCTGGACTCGGAAGCCTCGCGAAGTATTCCAGCGCGCCCGATTCAAACGTCCTGCACTCAAAGTGGAAGTTCTAGCTATTGATATTTATTCCATAGAATATGGCGAATTCTACCTCAACGACTTATTGTTCAACATCATTTACTGGGATTAAGAGTTTGATCTCGTTGCTGACCTCCCCACGTCCGAGTACGTCTAACTGAGTCTTCTTTCCTGCTATACCACTGCTTGTATTCTATTTCAGACTTTCGGAGTCTAAGTCATTAGTTTACTCAAGCATAAACCGAATATCTTGTACATTCCATCACATATACGTCCATTTATTCCCTTTCAAACACTGACCTATCCACTTTGATCCCGTTCCTCGGTTTATCTTTCTATCTCATATGTATCACATTCGCAAGCAAACAAATTCTCAGGCATTCACAGTATTCCATCCTGTGTATCCAACAAAATGAGAGTTTTGTGTCCCCCAAGAGTGTGAGCTCCTCTGGAGCTGTTATTTACGCGTTGTTCACGCGTTTTGATGATCACGTGAGATGATGACCCTTTGACGGTTCTTCATGGGTTGACCTGTTGGTCATTTTCTCTTACGTAGGGCGTGCCAATCCGGAGCCACCAAAGGTTTTCGCTTACGTTAGCTAGCACTTCCACTTCGCGGTACTATGTCCCATGCAACCTCGGACAACTCGGTTTCACCGCCGGAAATCACAGAGCAACGCGACCGACGATGGCACGCTCAACCACCTCATTTGTTCTTAAAATATGAGAAAGCGTGAGGCTGCCTAGCATCATATATTTACTGTTATGTAAAATGCAGTGCGTAACCGTTTCTTCTCCCTTGTATCTGATTTCTGATATGTACTCAGCCATCGACGAAAGGTTGCCAAAATGTCTAGGCCGGGAAGTTCCAGTCTGCATGTATCACGCCCACGAGTGTCTTTTTGCGTCGCTGGCTTGATTTAGGAATAGGTAGCAACTTCCAGTTCTCTTGTATCCTTCCTTCACATGACGCTTTCTATTGTGGTTATATAGCGTATTGGCAGAAGTGATGCAAGACCTTCCTTCTGCTGTCCGAGTTTCGCACTTGAATCGCGCTTCGATACCCTTCACCCAGATCTCTTCCATCGAGCTTTGCGAAAGACTCTTATCGAGCTGCAGACCAACGGTCGAGACGGTGCCTTCCGATGACAAACAAGCACGGCTTTCCCAATATCCGGTACAGCAAGCTAATCGAGTTGTGAATCCCTCAACAGTCCAACTGCCGCTGCTAATGATTATAATCGGTTAGTACTCACATGTATCCCAAAGTACGCCTGATCCTGCCCGGTTCGAATAGACCGCTTGGCAGACGGGAGATCTTGATTGACGCCGTGCTATCCTGAAAATGCTGTTCAATCGACTGACTTTTGTATGAGAACGTCGTACATATGTTCATCATATTCCGCCTGACGCAGGAGAGCTTGTAGCAAGCCCTGGCTCCGAGCCGACAATGATGACACATTGAGTCTAGCGTCAACAAGCTCGCGCTCATCGCCGTGGATCCTTCGACTACAGAAATGCAACGTTAAGATAACATAAATATTCAATGTCGTCCTGACTCACAATTTTCTTCTTTGCCAGCTACATTGAGCGAAGAAGGTCGCGATTGTAAAGACGCCAACTTCTGTTCACCAAGGATGCGTGTATCTCGGGACCATCCCTGGAAAGGTCGCCTTCTTGAGTCAAGGCATATACCGTGTGACAACTCGGCCACTATACCCAAAAAAGATGATGCAAGTCTCTATAATGGTCAGCATCGGTTCCCCGTCACTAACTACTATTCGCCTCAGTGGAATGTTCCTTGGTCGTCCAGAATGATGGTCTTCCTGTGGCGCATCGAGGTAGACATGCGAGTGAGAGCTATTCAAGATCTCATGAATGAGCTGTAGACAACGATCAATGGTCATTGTTCAATAGAGGTTTGATCTGAACTCAGCCACCCCCATTGTTTTCATTGAAAGAAGCTATGATGCGCAACAAACTTCACGTGCAGAAACGCGGCCACCAGGGTCAAACACCAGTATTGCTATAAATTCCAGATCCTGGGCGCTGAATCAATTCTCAACACCAATCACCACCTACACGCTCCGTAAGGATCTTCTACGCACTCTACGCTCGACGCGCCTACTCTTCCTTTTCACTTCCTCTTCCCACATCTCTTTCTCTTTTAGCCATGAAGGCTCCAAAGGCCCGATCCAAGCGCGATTCCGACCATATACCCCGCCCACCGAACAGTTTCATATTATTCGGGCAGCATCATCGACAGATCAAAGATATCCCCGGCGATGCCAGAGACCAAGCCAAAGCGCTTGGGGAGATGTGGGCAGAAGCAAAGCCTGAAGTTCGAGCGGAGTTCGAACGACAGGCCGAGATCGCGAAGCAGAAGCATACCGAGGAGTTCCCAGGCTATGAGTATCGGCCTCAGACGAAGACAATGAAACGGGCTAAGGATAAACAGAGGAGGCAGGAAGCGTTGCAGAGGAAACTGGCGAAATCGAGGACAGAACTTGGTGGCGCATCGAGCGATAGCAACAGTGATCTCGACGTTGAAGATGCGTTACCACGCGCTCGTCTCCCATATCCGTTGATACCTTCTGAAGACGCTAGCGACTGCGGCGCTTCAAGCGTTTCGTCACCCACCAGTTCTGGGCCTCCCACTCCTCACCTTCTTTTCGCTGCTCCATCCATCATTAACTCGGATGCCCCTCGCGGTGAACATATCGGCGACGTTGTAGAACACATTGATTCCAAGGGGAGTAACTGTCTTTTCCTCCTTATCAACTATCTCATACGTTAATGTACAGGCGACCAATAAGGTCAGCGATATGCCGGCTTACAATCTCCATAAGTCTGCTGGGCAAAGTGCTCAGCCTCGAGTCTTTGCTCATTCATTCTCCTCCTCCATATACATCGATCAGCTGCAGTCGGTCGCATCAAATTCCTCTTTCACTTCCTGGTCTCCCATCCTCACGCCGGCACAGCTCCTTGAAAGCTTCTATACTCCTGCTGTCCTCCCTCCTTCTAATGGACAGGCCTATAATAGCGTTCCTAGTAGCCAAAAGAATATGGCAAGTCATGATTTCACTATTCCGTTACAAGTTCTGATGACTTTCATCGTATAGCCCGACGCTGCGCAGCTCGTAGACCAATGGTACTGTCAAGGGGGGACCCTGGAGACATTCGACGCTTACTTGCAAGAGTTGATCGTTACCGCAAAGCTTCGGGAGGCTCAGCGTGGTGCGATACCCAGCTCTCGACAGCCGGATTTCAATCCCGTTAACATCTACGGTAACGTCGAAGCTGGGTATGAGCTCCATTCCGCCGATGTTGGGATGTATATGATCGATAGGGCTGATGCTATTACTACTGCCTCGGGTACAGGTCTTCGCAAACAATTTTCAGCCAGTGAATGGTTCAACTTCAATGAGGCCACCGAGAACTGCTAGAGTCTTTAATTCTCGTTGTATTATCTATCATAGTGTCGCGTCATGCTTGATGCATGATCGCATACTGTACTACTCTCCCCACACCGACATTACATCTCCCCTTTATACACACTCCAAGCACTGTCATTAAGGCTATACTACTCACACTTCTTATCCACTCGCTTTACTTGTTCTTTGCTATCAACATCGCTGTCCTGGCCGATGGTCGCTATCCATAATGCGGAGTTTTGTAACATTCCAAATTCGCAAGGCGGTCCCAATTCTAGCGTCACTTATTCGCTGATTGTACCCCTGATGCGAACGTCTAGCGCGTGATGAACATCGATGAACGCGTAAGTCACGTTCAGTGCCTTTCACATCACGCCTCAGCCCTCAAGTTCCTCGGGAGCCGGACCGGGACTCTGCCATGAATTTACCATTGTCCGGGGAATCATTTTTCCTGCGTTCAAACTTGCCTGGTACAGACGGCTCGCCTACCCCTTGGATTCCAGCTGCGTGGCCCGCGTTTGGTGTGAAGACTCCGGGGCTAGAGTACTTACGTGAAGGTATGCTATATACGTGCCTTTCACCCTCCCGAGCGTCCCATTCTCTATGATCATCTGACGCTCGCTCTAAACGAGTAATCATGAGACGGGGTAATGAGGATCGGTTACCACATACCTCCGTATCGCCGAACTAGGAGACGTCTACTGCGCCCACGCAATATGTCGTTCGTACCACGAACGGCGTGCGGCTGTCTCATGCCGTTGAAAATGGACGAACGCATATCGGTACTCATTCCCGCTCCTTGTTTAGATAAGGACAACTGAATCTTTCTCTTGTCTTCGCGGTCACGGACTGAGGCACTGGGAAGATGATTACACGGAAATGTGATGGTGCGAGTTGCGCTCTGAGACGGAGAGGACACGAATTTTTGAGAACCTGAGTACTGGTACTGGAATTCTCTGATAGATTTTCTCCGTTGCAACGGCGCACGATATCTCACCTTGAATGGATGCCTTTCTGAGACCACAGACGATGTACGTCTATTCTGTCCTATACACTCTCCTTGTATTCTAATCTCGGACATCTTCAGCATTCATTGATGTCTGTATCGCCCTCGTGTTCACTAACAAGCATCCGCATCGGGTCTTCGGGGCCCTCTTGATGCGGAATCCTCGTTCGAATCAAAGGAGTCGAACTTGTCATAGGACTATTCTTATTGCAACGTTAACTCCTTGACTACAGCGACCACCCGATTCCTACCATATACTGTCGTGATGGCCTGTAGCGTTGAAGATTCCTTATCCCTACCCCGCTCATCACTTGTCACTTTCGTGCTCCCTCACTACTATAGACAGATTCCTCATGTCCCGTTTGTGCTGTTTCCATATCGCCCACATCTCCGAGTGTCTTGATTCTCAGAATCCGGACTTATGAGGAAGTTCGTCTGTGAACGCGCCGCGTGGCGGAGGCGTCATCGATTGCTGAGTTGAAGACTCTGAGAATTTCCTAACTGTGGGAAGGTGGATAGAGTTGGGAAAAACTGGACACTCAAAGATATACTTTCAGAGGGAGGGCAAAGCAGGGTTGTCGTCAAAGCAGCTCGAGGTGTCGTCAACTCTATCCGCATCAGTCATCCGCATTCTGTTCAGTGTCTTTGGCGCGGATACAGATCCGCGAATGCGTCGACACATCTAGAGCATACTTGGTCCATGAATCCGTTTCCGGATGTCCAGTTATTGTCGTCTATCCTCAATTCTTCATGCCCCTATCGCTTCGCTCCTTGGTATCGGTCATTACACCGAGGAGAATACCCAGAGATAGGCCAGCGCGATACCTGGGTTAGAGGGGTCATACATATTCGTCACGGTGTGGTTTGCATTGGGGCGGACATGTTTATGTTGGAAATTGATGATTGCCAAGGACGAGGAAGTACGGCGCTAGGCATGAAGGGACCGAAGAGGTGTACTGTTGGCATTGTGAGTGATTAGAATAAATAAAATGACATAGAATACCCAGATCTCAGGGGACGAGAAGATACAGCAGCGAGACTCGAATGCCTTTTTGCCAGCTTGTCCTGCGGAGTGTCCAAGTAAGTACTCCCCGTCCAAAAACACGAAGCTACGACACCTCGCTCTCAATCACTATATCATCCTCATTCATCGCAGAGCTCGTCTTCCACATCCTGCTTATGGCTTGTCCAGGCTGGACCGTCCTGACCGGTCAATATTATTGAACCGTTCAATTTCTTTATCTTATCTCATCGGCTTATCGGTTTTCAAATTCGTCACGACCATTGTCTCCTATGTCGAATAACGCTCTTCACCGATTCGTGATGAGACTATGAACTCTTCTCAGTCTGACATATGTATTCTATCGCAGGTACCGTAGCCCCTTGGCTCCTCTCCGAGCCTCCCTTCGTCATTCAAGTTGATGACCAACTCGAAAAGACTAATGAGAATGACATAAACTCTCGTTAGACATTCATTGCCTCGAGTATCGCTAAGATACGTCCATTACAATGTCCTTTTACGTTTGACAACTGGGGTGAGTCGAGACATCAATTGAAGCGATTTTCAAAATTAACACCATTGCACAGTTGAGTACCACACTATCAACAATCGATGCGTCTTCAACGTCACTTCTGTTAAATAACGGATCTAATACCTCCTTGTCGTTCCATATAACAACCCAATCCGTGAAAATTGCAGAGGTAAGCTCCATTAGCGTATGAGCGGCCTGTCCTCTTTTATGTTGCCATAAGACAAATTCTACATATTCTTCTCAATCCAACCGTCCTAGAGACTCGGTTGGCAGAGGTCATGGAAGCAAAAGTTATCAGATGTGCGTTTTTGCCTTAAATGGATATCTCAATGCAGAGCTGATGTCAACTATTAGCTTCTTTCGCCTTATTACGATTATTGTCGTCATGGATTACAGGACAGTATTCAAACAGGCAGTTACCAAAGCAGCCTTTACAAAATTCGCTTTACAAGAAATTGCTTATTGAAGCTTCTGGCAGGCAAGCTAGCGTGACCAACCCTCAAGCGACAAAAAACAACTTTTGCTTCTAAATGAACTTAGCGACGCTCCCAGCTTGCCTGTCCAGGACATCTTGTCCTTGTCAACGTCTTGCGTCGCTCGAACGTCAAGTTGGCAGATGTCTAGGATCAATAGCGAGTGCCATGCGGAAGTGAAACAACGAGAGTGATCACCCGCAGGTGTTTCCATACCACAGACCAGCGAGATAATGCGTTGGAGATTTATTTGACCGATTTACGACCGATCGCCGGTTTTCATGAAAAACCTCACGCGTGATCAACCATCAATCAGAACGAGTGACATGGCAAACCAAACCATCAGCTTCTTTTTGGACGGGCTATCTTCTTGCAACTATGCATCCTTGTCTAACTCAAAACGAGATTCAATCCGTATTTCATATATTTTAGCAAACCATGATTTTCCTTCACTCACTTGTCTTGCGAGGTGTTGTGAATCATTCTCAAGTCTGTCTTTTCTCTTTCGAATGTTACCTTCCAACACCAAAGGATTTTTTTTTTTCGATTCGAACCTTTAGGAAATGCGCTCCCACTTATATGGAGATCTCCGCCTGATTTTGGGGTCCTCATTCGAGTCTGCCACGAAACCTTTGGGTTGAGACGAAAGGCAGAATCTTAGCCAGTTGCTCTCAGTGGCTTCATGTATCGTACTCGCTTGACGTTTGATTTAAAGAAATTCACAAGAGCCTTGGTAGGCAGCGACTGGGAACGATTCGACTACTATGCAACCATGATCCGCACCCTGTATCTGGGTCAGCAGGTTGGGTCCTCGACAGGCCAACCTGCCGGCCATATTGATTTTCGGCATGGACGAGACCTTCATTCGGAATTCAACTTCGCATTTGCACTGCTATCTCTCTCCGTTCCTAAGGTCGCTCACCCTCAAACCTCCGAAACTCTCAAACGCTCGCCGTATGAAATGCATCGAATATGATTTATGTTTCTACAAGTCATGAGAACGATAAGACGTTACAATTGTCCATGCAATAATGTCCGTGATTCGTCCTCTGCCCCTGCTTCTTTGTCTTCAGATTGGACATCGGAGTATGGCCTTTCTCTTTTGTGGTCCGCTAGAATCGTGACCTCGATATGTGAGGTGGTTCCTAATTAGCGTTAGGACTGTCAGCTGCAATCAGTCTGGAATCAAATCTCGAAAATCACGTCCACGAACAGACTATTTTATCGCCACCGGGGTTCTTGGCGTTGTGGTCGTCTAACAGCAGACTCTGGAACTGATCAGTTGCAATCCACTTTCGTTACGTTCCGAACTGTTCTACTTAGAATTGAGCATGTCGGAGAGAGAGATCGCAGGGCGTATCAGAGACGGGTACACGTGACATGACGCCACCGCCGCACAGTTGAAAATATATAGATCGGAAGCGGAGTTCGGGACACCCTCACCGACTGAGGTGTGTCTCATCTTACATACATACCGACATCCTAGCTAACGACATAGAGTATACTTGTAATCAACAGGTACATACTATAATATACAATCGTACGAACATTTGGACTGAGTCTACTTGTAATCAACAGAGCAGCCCTTTAAGAACCATCTTCGATGATTCGGACCAGGTTTCTCCATCGCACTATGAACTTGCTCAGAAGGTTCCAATATACAGCTCTTCGCGCTAGTTTTCGATCTTCCTCTCAAGTTGCTCGTGTTTTTCCAACCACTGGCTTTAAGAATATCCCTATCTCCAAGAACGTCGAGGAAGAGCTTTGGGATTGGTACACGCCTCAGTCGTTTTATCCGGTTCGACTTGGTGATATCATTCATTCCAAATATCAAGTCCTCTATAAACTCGGTTATGGGACCACGTCTACACTTTGGATATGTCGGGATCTCCAGTTAGTTCCCCTTCTCCTTTCTACGTGTAGTAAACTGAATATTCTCAGTCGCGATGAATACGTTTGTATGAAGTCAATGGTTTGCGACTATCCCTCTGTCGAACGAGAGGTCAAGACGTACGAAGCTTTATCTGACCAGAGGACCAGTGGGTTGATTGGACGGCACCTCGTCCGGCAGGCACTGGATCACTTCGAACTAGAAATTGAGGACCGCAACTATAATTTCCTCATACATGAACCTCTTGGCCTCTCCGTAGAACTGTTTCGTACCACGGGTAAAGGTACTCTTCCCATTCTATATGTTCGAATTTTAGCTCGGCAGATGCTGCACGCCCTGGAATTTATTCACAGTGCCAACATTGTCCACGGAGGTAAAACTATCTCCTATCTTAGTCCTCATGCTCTCATTTATGCCTGACTCTAGACTTGCAAGCAAAGAACATTCTCCTTCGCATGGCAGATAATTTGGTGCTCAAAGACATCGAGGAAAACGAGATCAAACATCCTAGTGCCAGGAAGGTCACCGAACAAACTGCAGTCTTCCAAATACCAATATATCCCGGGCCTCTGCGTCGTTGGATAGGTGGGGACAGTCTACCTATTCTATGTGATTTCGGTGAGGCGCGTACGGGAGAAAAGTCTTATACAGGGCTCATCCAACCCGACCTTTTTCGAGCACCAGAGGTCTTTTTACAAATCCCATGGGGTACGCCGGTGGACATCTGGAGTCTTGGCTGCATGGTTTGTTTCATCGAAGTTCTTCCTTCTTCTGTTGTTTTCTCACCTGTCGGCATAGGTATGGAGCCTGATGTTCCCTGATTGTCTCTTCGGGAGAAGAAACAGTTCAGGCAAACGGACTGACGAAGAGACTGGTGACAGAAATCAGCTCGCTCGGATGGTTTCTCTGCTCGGACCTCCCCCGCAACAGCTTCTGGACAACTCGGGTGCACGTGCGCTTGAGTTTTTTCATGAGGATGGATCGCCCAAAGAGGATATTCCCGACCAGACTCTTGAGTCATTCCTCGTGTCGTCTCTAAAGAAGATTGGAAAGACGATGACGGACCGAGAGTCGGAAATGTTCCTCGCCTTTATAAGAAAGACTGTGACATGGACGCAGGAAACACGAGCCTCTGCTTCGGAATTGCTCTGCGATTGCTTGGGTTCAACAATGAACATCTGGAAAAATCGGTCCCTTTCTACCTCTGATTGTCATGTGCACTGCTACACATTGTTGTTCGTTGTTAATGGGAAGTAATATTCAAAGGATTGAACACCAACTTAACGCAGTCACGCTTGGGTGAGACTAGGGTTCGCAACTAGTGTTTCGAACTGTATTGTCACACATGGAGATATACTCCAAGATAGCACGAGCAAATGGGCTCCTCGCAGGTCGGCTTAACAAAACCACAATGGCCTCGTGTTGGAATAACACTTATATACAGGAAATAGATGCCAACTTGCACTCCAAACGACAACGCGGGGCATGATAAGAACATGGGCCTGATGCCTGCCAGCAACTCCCATCCGTTGGTGTCACACATCCTGGCCGAATCTGACGTTGCCCCCGCACCTAATGCAGGCCTTCTGGTCGGTCGTCAGAAGCATTTGAACGATGCATGAAGGAAAACCCTGTTTTGTTCCACACGCTCTGTTGAAATAGAAGACGCGCGGCTTCGGGCTCACGGGCTCGGTCCTGGCTAGGTACTCTGACCTATTCACACGGGTTTGGGAGAAGAAGCCAGAGTCGCAGGGCTTGGTGGCCGTATATGGACGCATATAAGTAGGTACGCACAGGATCACCAGCGGCGTACTGAGGAAAAACAGCGGAAAGTCCTAGCAAAAGACTATTTGAATGGTCTGATAAGTGGCAACATTGAATTGAGCGGGTTCCATTGACTCCGACTATGCTCATATTGAGATCAAGAATCAGGATTAAAAAGTTCATGGAAGGGTAAGACAATAGGGTAAAGACCTACGAAGTGAGTAAGGCTCCGGAAGAAATATACAAAATCGGACAAGAACATTCAGCGATACGGAATATGATTAATCTGTACCTATGATCCTGGGTCAACAGCGATACACCGGGATTGTCATCGAGTCTTTCCGAAGTGGGCCTGTTAGAAAATGTTGTCCAAAAGCTGAGTTCTCGCTATAAAAAAAACCATTCAGTCAACCTCAGTAAATGAGCAGATGGCCTCTGTGGCAACGGCAAGAAAATAACTGAGTACCACTGATTCAGCGCAGATGAGGCTCTTGGTTTGCGTTGCTATACCAACACATAGCACTCAGGTTGTTCCACCTACGTATAATAAGTATAGACATAAGCCCAAAGGAAAGTGACATGGTCGAGCAGTGAGCTTACCAAATTGATCTAGTACCATCGTCAGGACGTTCAAAGCGCGGATGATGGTCGTCACTATCAAGTAATACTTCTCGAGCTTATTACCATCGTCAGGACCAACCAGAGAAACACGATTCTGTGGAACTGCTACCCACATGAGTTTGAAAGCGATGCGTGTTGTAAAGTATGTAACGAACATCAAGGTTAGCTGGGTAACAAGTAGGCTATGAGAGCGGAAAAGATTGTCATGACCAGACGTAACGCACATTTACTGCAAAGGCCCCTACGTTACACCCACACCTGTGTAGCTGCATATGCTATGCCAAAGAGCACAGTATTATCCTGTATGACATGAGGACCACTTGGAATTATAGGGCTATTACTCGGAGTCGAAGGCCAGAAGACTGGTGTGACTTCTTCAGCATCAATCAGCTGGTGAGGCAATGATATCATAGTATCGCAATGTGTTCAGGAGGAAGTATGTTTGATTGGTGTATGTTGAAGCTGAAGGATAAGCACTTCATATTATGACATCGAATTCGTTAACTGTAAAGTAGTTTCCGAGTCGAAAAATAAAATGAGTACAATAAATCACTGATTAAAGAACCGCACAAGCCTCGGCCATCGTACACTCTCAAACAAAAAGTCACTCCTCATCGTATACTTGATCCCCTTGACGACCTCTTCCCCACTATGAACGAACGACTTCTGTTCGAAGATCAACACCCTCCCTACCTTTGGCTCGACATCAAAGAAATCGCCGTCCTCGCCTTTCTTGCCGAATATCCGCGTCGCGCCGCCGGACAAATCATCGTCGTTGAGGTAGATTTGGACTGTTACCCACGACCGTCGCCCGTCCGGCAGCTGGAGCTGTCCATCGAAATGGGGCTTGAAATAGTGGCCTGGGCCGTAACGAAGGAAGCTAAGCCGTTCGTTAACCCTATTCATTCATTCATTTGATAAGCAGGACCAAAAAACAACGGATGCAGATACGGTTACTTACCCAAGAAGCTTCCAAGTCTTCGTGACGAACCCCGGCATCCCAACAATGCGCTCCCACTCGGATCCAGGCCCGATCTCCCTGAGCTCCTCGACATGCGGAAGCAGTCTCTGCGTAAGTTCGCTCGCAAGCTCCTTGTCAAAAAGCAGGATCCGATCGTTGTTCCTGACCTCCACGTCCACGCGCTCCCCACGCGGCGTCTGTATCATCGCCGTGCGCCATTCGGCTGACGCCTCGGCACGCGCGATCAGCGCGGTACATTCGGATGGGGCGAAGACATTGTCGAGGACTTTAATGAAGGCGCCGGGGAAGTCGGTTGGGATGATGGTGGAGGAGAGGTCGGTGGGACGTGCGACGGGTGCGGAGGGTTTGAGGATAGTTGGAGTGTGTTTTTTGGGCATTTGTGAGTGTGTCGAGGAGGGTAAAAGCGTGAGAGGATGAGGGAGAGGTATATAATAGAGTTGAGGCAAAGGCTGTGCGACCTGTGTGGATAGCAATTATAAGAATTAATGATTCAATGTTGATGACATCCGTCGATAACTGAGAACCAATAGGAGTACTATGTATGCGAGAATGTGAGTTTCGGTTCGCAGCAGACGCCAGAATCTTGCACCTTCGTATCCTCACGGTCCCTCCGACAGTATCTTTCGCGTATAAATCTGAGGATTTTGTGGGCAACTAAAAGCACTGCACTGTAGGCGAGGACGGGACACATTCACTGTGATAATTATGATCATTCAATTAAGGCCTGTGCATACATGAGATCGGTCCTCGACGTTCCCCCTTTTACTCCCGACTGCCCAGCCCCCCTACCGCGCGTTGGCCTCGTCGTATAACGGTGACCACCGTATAAGTCTTCGTAAGGTCGTGAACGCTGCGCAAAATTTTGGTAGACAGGGAGCTCAGGTAGGTCATCGTAATGAAGAGTGTTGTGGACTATGAGAAATTCATTAACTCTGGAGGTATCGAAACTATTAGTTGCCAACGACCACCTTACCTGAGCCTTATGTCGTAGATACGTATCCATGGCGCCCTCCGTGGCCGTTCCCTCATTTAGAACAGCTCCAGGCGCTGTGGAGTCTTCCCTTCTTGTGATTGAGAGCGAATGTCTAGCGAACGTTGTTTGATTTTGCAGTAAAAATGCGTCGTCGGGTGCACGTGCTAGCCTGGAAGGAGACTGAGGAACAATGAAGTAGCCATCCACGTGGCACATCAGATGTTCCCGAAGATTGCGGTACCGAAATAGTTTCTGTACAGCCGGCCGTGATCGTTATCGCCTTTTAGAGGTGTCGTTATGGACTCTATACTTCCTGGGGAGAACATATCTGGGGAACTTTGAGACAACCCGAACGCCTAAGGAGTAGAGGTATGTCGGGTCACCTGGTGTCGTCGGCGAAGTTCATATCGGGTATTCAAACTGAAAATGATCATCAGATAGACCCAATACATAGATGCTATGACGCCGCACGCAGAAAGAAGAGATATAGCATATACTAATGAGAATAGTCACAATAAGGAATGGTACAAGCAGTCAAATACGTACATTTACCAATGGCAAAATGAAGGCCCATGAAGATCAGGTTATTCAAAAGGAGCCACTTGTTGATAGTGGACATCAGCATCATCCTAGGCCAAATGATCATACATACACATATCATAGAAACAATCGTTCCAGCACTAGACAGATCGCTTGGCAAAGTACAAACTTACAGGAGAGCTTGAGACACGCACCAAGTCAAGGAACCGACCTCAAAAGTATATAGAATGAGAGCATCAAGAATGTGATCCAAGCTGTAAGAACATTTAAGGATTGGGATTGTTGATATGACACAAGCTCTATCACCTTAGGGAATTTGTGCGATTTCTTTGAAGGAGGATAAAGAGGCATAGAGTCACGAGAATATCCACAACCGAGGATAAAGCGAGCCCAAGGGTAAATAGCCACTTCCGGATGAACAAATGTCAAGCTAGAAAATGCTGAAAATGGAGTGACGTACACCGATATCCGATTTGAAAGCAGAAAGCGTTCTAAGGCGAATCCTAGAAGGAAGTGTGAATTCCGAAAGTTAAAGCCTAGCAATCAACCAACATCTCAGCACTAGAGACTAGATGAATGTAAATGAGACAGTTCTCGGAAGATGGGCACAGTATACCTGATGCACAACCTAAGAATAAGGATTAGCACCAAATTGGTGAAAGAAGTACTTGTCCTCACATAGCCGACCAGTTGTAAGCAAGAACTGGCAGGAATTAAGATCTTTGAGACTCAAGTATCTCCAAGTTGTGCAAGAGACCACTCACAATCGGAACAGCCAAAAACCAGCTTCTTTTACTGACTGGTCGAGAGGTTAACGTCTGATATCCTGGAAATAGATTATCTAGCTTACGGAGGAAGATTCGATTTACAAAGAAGCTAAATCGAATAGGTTGGTGACTCCAGTAAATAGTAGAAAAATGGACTTGCCAATGAACAAGGAACGTAACAATTGCCTGTAAATCGTTGAGATGTGGCATCATCTTTTAGTAAAGCTTCTGACCGTGAAAACAACGCTAAGCTTTGGAAGGAAATGGTAAATCATAGTCAGTTTTCCAGGGAGACGTTGCTCACTGCCAATGTCCTGTACGTTGTGCCTGAGGGCAAGAATACATATAACTATGCAGAGACTCTTACGCAGATATGTTGTTACCATTGTCTACATCTCCGAATTGCTGAATAGCGTAATGCCAGACCGATGCCACCACGAGACCGCTGTGAGTGAAGTCTAGTGCCCTGCTGAGGCTTCAGAAGTTGAATCGGACAGGAAGAGGTGTTTACTTGCCAAACGACTGAAACCTGATACGAAAAGTGGGTCAACATCAAGGGCAGTTCAGAGGAGATCATACTAATGCTTTTGTGACAGGAGGGTCTGAAGGATAGAATTTGAAATATATGAGTGTTTGGACCAAAATGATACCGGAAAGTCTGTTACTTTTAGGTGAGTTCAAGAATGTCAGATCATTGGGATTTGAATTACCCAGCTGCGATGAATCCACCCAGCAAAAGTGCCCCTTGGTTTCTCCCAATGTCCATCATGCCAGGTCACTGCGCAGATGATGGTGGCGGTGCCGGCGAAGGGAGAAACTAGTCCTTAGTGAGATGTGGTAAATCGACCTACAAAAGGTATGCAGAAGAAGCCCAGTATATATCCATATCCTGCCATCGAAGTTAGACGGTGTTCGCCGTGTTCACAAATGCCACGGGATCTTGAACGGTTAGGATATGATTTGAAAATAGAGCAAATGCTTGTGATGTGACTTAATGATTATTACCGAAAAGAGAAGAGAAATTGATGAAACAAGTGAGTCATCTATCATGGGAGCTGGGCAACTGATGATTGGGTGATGAAAAGATGCAGAAGACAGGCAGGATGATTCTGTGGGGATAGATAGGAAAGATCAGCTATTCAACCGTTGTTCCTGTCAGATCGGTATTGGTTATGCTTCACTGTTCCAGGCTGCTGAGGCAAGAAACAACTCTTACTTGTGATATAGGGACTCCACGCTACGTGTTTATGCGGACTCGGATATAGCATGACAGACCTATTGATGATGAGAATGAATCTCTTGTGAACTCTTGGCAAGTTATGGCACAACTCACGGTTGCTAGATTTCATCGATGCTGAGCGCTGATTGTATGCTCTTTGCGCTTAGCCAAGATGGCCCACACGGAACAATCTGTCTGGGTCGAGACTGAAATGCCTATAGCCAGCAACATCAGCTATCAAGAGCTCAGGTTTCACTTCATGTTGAGTAGCAGCATTATCTGAATGAGCCATGTAGATAAGTGACGGGAGGGGATGATGACCAGAAAAAGTACAAATTTGGAACTCTGAATTGAATGCTGGTTTGCCCAAACTTGAGAACCTTGATCATGGACCAGACACATGCGAGTGCAGATGCTGCAGAACGTAGTCAAACCTGAAACGGATCCTAGTCTTGAGTGTGGAACATAGATACTTCAATTCATAATGAGATACATCATTCATAGATCATCCGTCATCAGATGTGGCAGACACGAACATCGAACAAGATACGACACCAAGCAAGGTTAAAAATGACAAATCACACCGAAGCAAAGTCATGCGAGAAGGACAAAAATTCTTCTATTTGAATATCTACAACATCAGGAATACTCACAATTCTTCTAAGCTGAATCTTAGAAAGCATCAAGCCACAGGGAAAGCAAAGAGGCAGAAGAGTCTCAGTAAAAAGTGAGCTCATTCGGGTCCAAAGACCGGTCGTACTCATTAAAACCAGCTTTTTATTTTGAAGAATCATTGAAAGAAGAACGACACTTGAAGGAGGCTACTTACCATTAGCACATGAGAGGTTTAAGAGATGCTTAATCGATATACAAAGATGTGTTCGAAGATCTGGAAGAACTTCATATTAATGTCAGATCCTGTCATAGTCACGCGTCATATCCTGCGCTTTCCGACCCATCACAAACAGGCCATAATGCAGCTGCAGACCAACAGACACCAACTTAGCTCAAGTTCAAGTTCATTGGAATGTCTACGCTTCATGGGATTTTGTGTGAAAGCTGTGTTTTTTTTGGTGCAACCTCGATGGTCTACATATAATGCATGGCATCTCTGCACTATCCCGTTGCTGGTATGAGGCTAATACATCCTATTTACAGATCCTGAAACTTGATTCCGAACTGTACGGATTTGCGTGGAAGATAATTGCATCATGTATGTGTTAAGTATGAACAATAGTGTTGTGAGTTCGCTTCCCACAATACACAGCACTAACATCCTATGCATCACAGCAATTTGAATGATCTTTAGCTGATGTCGATGATTGAAGATAAAATCCTGGATCCTATTCGGGACCCATAAGTGGATTTACGGTTAGAAGCCCCACTGTCTTAATCAGTGTCATGATGAACGGTTTCGTAACTTTGGTTCCCCTACTTCTTATCCAACAAAACTTCACGGATTTCAGTCTATCCTCAGAATGGAAGGTAAAGTCTTGGGTCCTATTCGGGACCCACGGTTGGTAGGAAGCCCCTCTGCATCATACGCATAATGTCGTGGATTCTGGTCTATTCTAGATACACAGACAATAGATAGGGCCCGCCCTGTGTGTAATTATGCGCTGACTTCGTTCATACCTCCAAGTCGAATTTCTCCAATGCAATCATGCTCCTGTCCAGCCTAATTACGTTAAAGAAAGCCCTGTCGACCACTGCCAGCTGTGCCTAAAGGAATTTGTGTCGACCGTCAATGCCGCCATACAAGGCGATATCGGCGGTCATTGTGGAGAAGCTCTTGATGACAGATATGTACACTCATATCATCATCACGAATTATAAACAGCGATATATATTCAAACCTAGGCGCAGCCTGAGTCCACATCCGACTATGACACCCGATGAGCGAGAAATCATCAGCGCCCTCGGAAGCGTTATCATTAAGACATTTTGTGAACAAGCCCCTGTTGTTTTCTTGTATGGTGTGTCCCATTATCTTGGTCGTTGCTCTTTATTGAACGTTTGAACAGCAATTCTTGTCCCTTTGGGAGTACTCAATCTGCGGTACTTTCTGTGGTTGGTCTCAAACTATTGTACCCAATGCTTGAATGATTTGTTGATAACTCTGTAGGAGACAAACACAGAAATTTACAGCAGGTATCATACTTTTTGGGCTTCTGTCTGCTACGTGTCTTGTCGTTGCTGAAACGGGAGAATTGGTTCTATATATTTACCTCGGCATGATTGAGGATATTGGTACATCCCTTCCAGAGAAGCGCATATCAACTAATAACCGGATTCACTCCTGGAATATCGTAAGCAATGCTTTTGAGACTATCCCAGTACGTTCCCTCCATAACGAGCTTCCCTGTCTTACCTACTGAACAGCTTCTTGCTAATGACGGCCTGATCATCTGGCGGGCTTGGGTCATTTTCTCAAAAACACGTTGGGCTCTGTATACACTAGTCGTTCTTTGGCTGATGACGGCTGGTACATCTTATTTACTCAATATCTTCCTGTGTGGGTCTAATATGTTATGATCACAGGAGCAATACTTGCTTCTTCGGTTACATTCTATCTTGGAACCATCTTCAACTATCTACAATATACTGGCTTGGGCCTGACATTCGGGACCAACCTCATAGCAACCTCTTTCATTGGATACGTTCTTTGGTAATGACTTTGATCATGCCTCAGTGCCTTTGTTCATCTTTAACAGGAGCCACCGGAAAGCTTTCAACAACCTCACGCCTCATTTTCTAGGTCCCAACAAAGTGTGGAATGTCTTAGTCTTGCTCTTCGAGATGGGATTCATATACTGTATGCTCCAGGTGCGTTACAGCTCTAATGAATAACATCCTCCCACCATCCTAAACTCGTATATGATTCGAAGCTTATAGCATTGAATTTTGACATTAAAATTCCGGACCCTGCTGTACCAGCCATCCAATGGTCGACATCCCAGATTTTCATGGACATATTCCTTATGGTCTATGCCATGTTTTCCGTATGTAATTTACTTATCTGGAGATATATCAGATGACACTCCCACTTTTCATAGACGATGTATCCCATCCTTGTCGCATTAGTGATACAGGGTTCCTCTGTCATGCTAGGGATCCATGAAACCGCGACTTCAATCACTGAGTCCCAGGTCGATGCAAATGTCGTATAGCTACTGATGTCTGGGTTGTGTGTAGCAGTATCGTTAGTTATGCCACCCCCGATTGCGCTTACTTATCTAGTTTTATGCGTTCGTATAATTTTCGTTCTAACATCTTTTATTTAATAAACTCGTTTACTTATAACGAAAGTCCACCTATATATGCAAGTACCTACAAAATTTGTAATAGTGTTAGAATCTTACAGTTTACTCTGGTTTCATCGCCCGTCGTTCCTGACTCATGTAGTTCAACCACTGACTTGCCATCACGCTTGTGCTACATTGTGGATATGCCCGAGATATTGACGAGAGAGTGAGAATGCAGTCGAACCGTCGGAGTTATGATTGGGCATAATAGCATAGCCGGCTGTTTTGGCTTTTGCCCACTTTGCGAAGTTGAGTCAGACGCCATGGAGATTACCGCCTGGAGGAAGATGTACCAACCCAACAGACTGGTATTTACAACCACTAAAAACAAAGGATTCCCAAAGGATTTATTGTATATGGCTGAGAAATCATGTAAGGATATGAAGTCCAAGCCGTACAGAATCAGGATACATGGGGTGGATTTCAAGGTGACGCACGTTTTAAGGATGACATGAATTGTCCTACTTCGGATCTGCCGCTTCAATTCTCAGGCTAGGTAGGGGAGCGCGGTAAGTCGACGGAGAACAGCAGGCGCTGACTGTGGCGCTTGAGGTATGTGGATGATTTGTTGATCTCTGATTATGCCGTTTGGAAAGCAAGGTATATTTGGAGGTACATCCGACAGACTTGGAGGTTTATAAGTAATCTCTGGTTTTCCGAATGGGACGGAACAGTGGACTGGAGATGAGAGTTGGCGGATTGTCGTCATACTTGACCTGGTGACCCTGATCTCTGAGAATTGAGACACGTCAGCAACTCTTCCTGCTTGTCCTCAGAAGGAATACGACGGTCAAGTTCAAAACGCGACACCATACCTGCAGCAGAACAAGTCGAATCTATTGACGACCCAATCATCAAGTTCGCTATAGCATTGATTACCCACGTTTACTGCAGCTGGGATTGACTACGCTGGCCATCTCGCCATTATTTGAACTGTTTTGCTTCCAAGGAGAATATGCTCGCATCCCAGGCGACCAAGAGCTGACTGAGAACTTAGAAAAAATCACTGGCATCACAAAAACTCATCAGGGGACGTCTACTACTTTTAACTCTCAGATGCACGTACCACAATTCCAAGTCTAGGATAGTACCAATTAGGGGGTGGAAAATCTCCCAAATGACCCTTCTCTCCGTACCTCCACAGCATCAGCGACCCGGAAAGACTTGGGCCCATTCCGCTGGACAATGACGTTTATAGATTCGAAGATGAGCCTGTGTGGGCCGCAGGAGCAACAATGAGTCTGAAAACAATGTCACGTTGATCAGAGAAAAGGGCTAGAGATCCAAGAAACATGCGCAAAGTGACAGATTGAATAGAAGCCACTGCTGCGTATTAGATGCGGGGCAAGAACTGGAGAAGATTGTTGATATGTTCCAGAGTCCCGGAACGCTGTTAGAGTTCAAGTTCCAGAGGACGTGCATCCAAGAAACGAATAACGTACCTACAAGAAATGAGACTAATAGGGAAAGAAAAGCTTGAGGACGAACGCGTCAACTCATGAAGACGAAGAGACGAAAGGCATAAAGGCATAATATTGCTAGAAATATGTCAACCATCGGCACCACCTCGCACTACGAGACAGCATACCTGAACCGGAACTTCACATCCGTCATGTGCTTTTGCGTCCTCACCCATTGTCCATGATCCTAAACACGACATTGAACGTACCTTATCCTTCATGATACGAGGAATTCGCCGAGCAAGTCTGAACAGATCATATGGCTGAGAGTACCAGGCATGAGATATATGCGGAAGAATCTTAGAAGCTCAGAAGCGCACAAAAAGGATGGTCGTTGAAGGATATATAAGTAAGGATATGCCTGAGCAGAAGCACACCTCACTGATACCACCGTCTCCAGCGGGATACAAATGCTACTGCGGTTCCTCTTACTTCAGACACCAGACGCTGGTGCCCGTCGTCCATCAACGAACCGAATCCAGTGTGGTAGACGGCCGAGGCATGCAGAGGATTTCTTGCGGGCAGAACATCAAGGCAATAAGGGGGTAAGTAAGGAAATCAGTTTATTAGGGGAGAAGGGGTACACAAGTGGTTATGACGATAAAACGCGGGGTATGGGGAAGGAGGGGAATACACAAAGAACCGAGGATAGTGGCGAGATGGGGCTCAAGAAGAGGAATCGAGAAGGAATAGAAAGGCATGGAAGAAATTCTGTACAACAATGGATGGTGAATATTGGCACAGGGAAAGGGCGAGGAAAGTAACAGGGAGCGGGGGATCGAAGAAGTCTCATAGCTTGGGATCAGTCGATGGATGGGAAGGGATCGATGGTTTTGGAGACATTGCGAGACAAACGGTTAGTCTGTTTCGGAACTGTGATTTTATGTCAGCAAGAAGTGGTAGGTAGCCTTGAAAAAATATAAAAGGGTTAGTAAAACACAAGCAAGAAACAGCTTCAAGGGCTCTTGCTCCTTTCCTTTGTCTTACGCATTCATGAGGACGACCACATTGTATCTTCTACCTATCCTGCGAGGGATCGCGTCGACCACTCTCGACTGCGTTATCTGAAGCCGAGACGCTCTTCCACACAGGTGTTATTCATCATCATCTTGCAGTTGGACGCGAGCAGGAAGTGTCTGGGTCAGAACACACTGCCAAGCAGCTGAGCCATTGTGATGATGGACGGTGCGGCTGCTACAGAGCGTCATGAATCATGACCATGACGTGCGGTGAGTGGGCAGAACTCAGGTGTCGAGGCTGAGCGCTGAAGAGGGTCTAGGTCTGGGAGGAAAGAAGGGTGGCAGCATGAGTTCGACCACGAGGGCGGTTAAAACCACTACCAGTTCGAAATTAGCCAGTGCTTAAGCTACAGAATACGAAGACGAAGCGCCTGCATCAAAACACACCGCAGAGCGGCTGTTGTGAGCACGGGGGCTACGGCTATAACCGAGCTCAGTCACAGTCCGGATCCAGTCCGAGGATGCTACGCAGAGTTTTAGAAGAGGCTCTACAATAGTACAAAGGTGTTGTCACGCGCACGAGTGCAGTGCAGTGCGTATCAAGCAACGACTTATGTCAAAGATCCGCTAGAGGCTGTGCAAGTTGCATCAAGGGTTTTGAGGTGCATGAGTCAAAATACAAGCCCTGAAACAGCGACGAATGGGCCATCGCTGAGAACAAGCGGTCCGAACCCCTTGATTGGCATGTTGTCCTGTATAGCTGACAATCAGTGGCTGAATTTAGGGCAAGTCACCACGTGTCGTTGCCTTTTACGCGTACCCAGCAATCCACAAGGTGAGTCTTTTCTCCACGCGTCCGTTTCCTTTCTTTTTCGCGATAAGATTTAAGTAAAACTCAGCTCACTTCGAAGCTCAAAGCTCTATGAGAAGAAAGCGTATTTTCTGCACTGATTTAATATTTATCTTCGATTTGACCGAGAACTCTATTCTACTTTTTATGCACAGTTCCTCGGCTACTTGCTCCGTTGAACTAAACGTTGTCGCTCCTTGTATATCTTCCGTTGTTTTTCGTCACGATGCAATTTTTATCTGCAAACTTTCGCGACGTGCTTGCACGGATGGGTTCTTCGGGAACCATTCAAGTCTCTGATTCTTTTTCGTTCCGTCTTTTTTATGCGCTCGAACCCTACTGACGCTCTTCTCCTCGTAGTTTTCTTGCCACTTAGACTGGGGTCGCCATGTTTCTCGTTATTCAATAGTTTGTCTCTGCTTCATCTTCATCAAGCTTTGCCGCCGATATTCTGCTTCTTTCTGGATGCATATTCTCGTGCCTCGTAAGTCCCCTTCTGTTCTCCTTCATGATGCAACTTCTCTGCAAATCTCTTACGACGTGCTTGCACTCTGGGTTGCGTTCCTTCGGGAATCATTCAAGGATCTGCAATTCCCATTCCTTTCTTTGTTTCACCCGACCATATGCTGACTTCTCTTCCAGAAATCTCCCGTCAATTATTTGTCGTACGTCTCTGTTGCATTTTCGATTATCCACTGTCATGTTTTCGATTATCCATAATACATCTAAAATATTTCCTTTTAACTCCCACTCCCTGCATTAAGCTCCAACGTTTGACGCCATTTAGTCGATGTGTATTTGATCTTCCCGGCCATGGCTCAGAATTGATGGCCTTTGTCACTGTTTAATCTTTCCTCAGCGGAGAAAGTTGTTCTGTCACCCGGGGCACCGCACTCGCACTCTCCCACCCCCTTTTTCCCACATTGGCCCGCAACTGCCATACTTCAAGTGACTTTCCATATCTTTAACCCAACACATCTTCAAGTCATCGTACCCATATCCATATCCTACAATCTCAATCAATCCTTCTGTCGCTCTAAAAGCGACAGTTGGCTCAAAGATTCATGCACACCTAAGCATCGATGGATCTACCATAGGTGGTCTTAATACAGTTCTCATACATATGAGTAGCGTGTCTCTGTTCCTTCTACCGTACGCTTCAGTTTGGACGTTCAGGCGGCGATCCAGTCGTCGTAATCCACTCTGGACCCTCGGGGACCGTCCAATTCCCATTGCATGCCCAGTCCCAGTCTGTCTCAGCAAGGAGCTCTTTCTGTGCATTGACAAAAGTATCGACAGGGCACAAGCCATCGGGATGCTCAAGGCAGCCTTTGATGCCTGTAAGTGGAACAACACCGTCGTTGATGATGATACGAATTTGAGGCCCGGGCACGGAAGTACATTGGAGAACTAAATACATTAGAATATCAATTGGATGATGGATACATAGAGGGGGGTGGCATACGTTGGAATTGGACGTTCGTCGCAAAGGGCACGAGCTTGGAAACTTCGAATGATCTGTGGCGGGGTATACGAGTCCAAGGAAGGGGGCCCGATGCAGCAAGGTTTGTCAGATTCAGCGCAGTGAGGACTAGATTCATATTAGTGTCATGGAGAAATGATCGAAAGATGGCTGACTGGTCAGTACGACAGCATCGTGAGTGGCATCGACATAGAGAGGATGATTGAGGGGGAAGGTGATTGGATCGTCGTCCAGCGTAGCGTTCGTTGCTGGGTTGTGGTCAGTAATTTTGGTGTGCGTCAAGCGGGCGATGAGTTCCTCGATCCAACCGTAACCTTGGGCTCGAGCAACAGGTGCTCCGAAAGAATAATCGTACCTGGGACTCGTCAGGACACTTAGACCCCAACAACTGGTACATATAATCTCACCAGAAAGTGAGATCAAAGCTGCGAAGAGGCAAGAGTTAACTGATCAATAGAGTGCAGTCAATAAATGACAATTACGAATAGTTGAAACCCTCCCATTCCTTCTCTGTGAAGAGTTCGCAGAACTTGGAGTAACCAATGGCTACAGTCTACACTCCAGTCATAATCAGTCGTTGACATCACACAATTTACTGAAGGCCACAACATACCTCATAAGCACACATTTGTTGCATACCATAAACATCTTCGATGGTGAGCTCGTACCCGTTCAAATGGCGCTGTAGACGATCCAGGGCTTTTTTGAGGTAGATAGCCGTCCATTTGTTGAGGTACCAGAGACTACGAGACGATTTCCCGGGTGCCATAGCATTTGGGCACCTAATGCGGCAAAGGTTTGGCCAAAACAGATATCATATGGGCAATAGAGGAACATACGCATAGTAAGGTGCCAGGCTGTTACTGAACTGCAGATGGGTATCAGAAATGTCCACCGAACCATGTACGGGTGACCCACGTTTTGAGCTTCTATCGTGATGCTCTGTTGATATTTCCCTTCCAAAGGGTATCCGAAGAAACCAAGAGCGAAGTTTATGGCAGAATAGAGCATCCGATCTCTGGAAAGTGTATTAGCCGTGCCAACATGTAAGACTGTTCCATACTGAGACGTAGTTCGGAAGACTGGGATGGTGTCGGTCTCCGTGAAATTCTTCGGTGGGAGACTGGTGAGGAACTGAAGCCGGCAGTGGATGGTACACTATACCTTGAGGAGGAACCCATACTTCAAACGCATGGAAACACCAAGGTCATCTTGAGATCCAATGAGATCACAAGCAATATGGAGGGAGATCCTAGAACTAACATAACTGTTGCCGGCCGAAAGAGGTGAGCACTACAAAACAAAAAAGTTCTGATTCTGAGTGAAAGCAGGAGAAAGGTTACGTACCTTCCTCTCCAAGTTTGTAGGTCCTAACGTGAAATGCAGATCAGAAGTGATGGACACCACGAGACGGGGAACAGCACAACGCACCAAGTATTCAAAAAATCAAGCTTTCCAGTCGCATTCCAATTTGGAGTGGCATTATCGAGTCTCTTCAAGAGTTGCGACGTTCCAGCATCATTAGCTACAAACGCACCAGCGGGATACCTTGCTCCATGCCGATGCAAGAAATGAAGACCAGTCACCCGACAAGTCTCAGGCACAATCGGATCCGAGTCAAGTCCAAATGCACCCTTCCCAACGCTATACCATGGAGACAAGTTACCCCATTTCTTGAAGAGATCGAAATCTTCGTCTTTCGAGTGAGACCCCTCATTGCCTTTGCCTTTACCTGATTTATTTTCTATTGCGTCGGGTTTGACAAGTTGAGCGGCTCCGGTCTGGATTGGGTACGAAGGTGCGGTGACGATGATAGCAGGCTCGGCTCCAGTTGGTGTTGCCCCGGCATAGCCGACGTCGCTCGGGAAGAGTGTTGGATTGACGTTGGTCGGGAGCGTAGGGGGGTAATTGTCTATCTCTGTGGAGCCTAAATAAGGTGGGGCAAGAACTTGTACATCGTTCTCGGCTGTTGCTCTGCTACAGTGATTCATCTGGCTGGGAAGGGATTGCCCAGGAGTGTAGAAGAGCTGAGGTGTGCCACATACAAGAACTCCTGCCAAGAATGCCAGGAGTAGCTGTTTCTTTGAGGTCTTGGGCGGTGAGGAATGATACCCCTGGTCTTCTCGGGGGTAGGCAATGTAGGTGTTGCCAGACTCGATGTTTGACTTCGCCATATAGGTGGGAGAATGTTGTTATACACGACCTTTGACTCTTCTCGATTTATATCCAGTCCAGACAGCATTCTGTGATACAGACCCTGCGTTGTCTGCCGAGATTAAATCCGGTGAGTACGTACTGTGCGGGCGCAATTCTAGAAAGTCAGGTGTTCTTGCGGTGCGGCATGTCATTGACAAAGGGATTCAAACTCGATATGAGGAAGCCACTGCCGAACTACTGAACTTAATCTCAAGAACCTACACGAACATCGCAGAGTTTCCTGACTTCATCTTGTTTAGTTGTTTTGACAGGCTGCCGACAGTGCTTCCATAAAACGAGTCTGTAGGTCTTCATTCCGTTAGCTGACAACAACTGAGAATCAAATTTAGCTGACCGTCCACTGTGAGCATAGTCAAGAGCATAAAGGAGCATAATTCTTACCCAAAAAAAGCAGAATTGAGTACTGGACTTGTTTTTATAAATGTCTGACCGATGTCGACCTATGAAGTTGCCAATACTTAATATGGTGAACAACGAGATTGGATGAGAAAACCAAATTGGAAACTTCGATTCTTGCTTACAAGGAGGGTCACATAAGTATATCATCTTCTCGTAGAAGTGGAATTAATTCCAGATTTCTGGCCAGATTTCTTGCAACTCTCCATGACATGGTTTTGAACGCCCCGGATCTTTGGCATCCGAACCTCAAGTACAGATGGGCCCTGCCGTCTCCAAGAACCAGGACCATCGCGATCGAAGCTGAACCAGCATCCGAATCTCCTTTCATCGTTCCTGCGTCCATACTGCAAGCCCAACAGACAGTCGAACGAGTTTGTATGAACATATGTTACTTTGTAGATAATCATTTGATATATGGTCTCGCCTCCGTCGTGCAGATCTTTTCACTTAAACATCACAACTTCAACTATTGTTGCGCGCGCGCGGATCTCCCCAGATCGAGCGGCAGATAAGACAGAGACCCCAGCACTCCCATCGTTGATAGATGTCAGTTACTCAGTCATCGTAATAACAGTTCTTTTCGAGCACAGAACCTTTTCTCGCTGGTTGATTATGATAGCCGCTTGATCTCAACAACGGTCCCACATCCACCACCAGCATTCGGCTCGTCATTTCTGTCCTATCACTGTCAGTGTCACAGACAGACAACATTAGTAAAGCGCGACGCTGATCTGGAGTTGAACACTATGAAGTACCTGGATTACATATATGAGGGGCTGAGCACTCATACCAATGCTGTTGCACTCCCACGCCGCCTCCATGTAACACGATGTCAGTCGTCAAGGAGCATGTGCAAGAATTAGGAGGTTTTGTGCCATTATCGCAGCATCACGAAGCATCTACGGGAAGAGATTCAACCAAATCGTACACGTCCACTTGTTCAGCGTCTGATTGAACTATGCGGAGAAGTCGGTAAAGAATGTAACACAAGAGTACACATGGAGAAACGATTACAGGGAAACATTTTGGACAGTGTAACTCAAGACCTCTCCCCTCATGGACCATGTTCACAGCGATACTGAGGTCATTCTGTGGCAGCTGTAAGAGCACAAGATGTAGGAGAATACTCACGGGAAGCAGGCGAAGGCAAAGAACTGCGCGGAGCCACTCCAATTGTTAGCCAGTGGCGACCGTAATGAGAGCCACGTCCGTGTAGCGTCCAGACAAGGAGAAGCATGCAAGTCCCCGGAACAATCTATCTGTTTTCATCCCAAAAGACTATTTTTTTTTCGCATACCTTGACCTTGACACCTAGGGTTTCGTGGTACAACAAGGACGTCAAGCATTAGTTTAGGTAGTAAAAGCATGCCCGTAAGGAAGAGTTGGATATAACAGGGACTCCATCAGATCCACTCACAAATACTGTCAACCAACAGCCTTGACAGAGAATTTCCGTCGTTTAATCGAGCTTAACAAGCGAAAAGTAGCTTCAAGGGTCAAGTATTCGAAATAAGCCCCAGAATTGTCTTTGAGTTCGAGTATACCTGACGTTGCAGACTAGTAAGGCAGAGGAGGCAGGGAGGTGCCGATGAAAACTTCTTAAGTTGGTCAACTGATAGGATCTAATCGTCTTTGTTAGTCCAGAGATCTAGATCTTTTCGTCTTCCCCGTCGATATATCACCACACCTACTACCACTGCAATGATGATACATAGGCACTACCAATGATGGTGTCCACTTGACTAACACTTTCGCACAAGTTATTGATACCAACACTGTTGCCTTGCTGTTGCCTGTTGGCCGACTGGTTCTTGTTGATCACCAACTCATGCAGAGTAACCGTCGCTTCTTGGTTAGCTTCACATCTGTTGTATCGGCAGTGATTGTACCCTTGCAATTGCTACCTGGTTATGGCATGATCCAACATAATCGAGTACGTTCTTCCGCTGTCACCTTGGCACTTTCGAGTTTTAACTCTTACGGTATTCTCAGAGCACAGGTGCAGGCATAACAAGTTCTGACAAGGATGACGTACAGCTCCTTACCTAGTGTATTATATATATCATAGACAACCGATATTTTCGCTTTTGCTGACTCGGATTATCTCCACGCAGGACATTGTCAACGACACCGTAGACGCTGCCGACAACCCCTCCAAAACTCAAGGCAGTTCCACCACTCATCGCAGCGGAACTCGAAACACCCACTCGCACATTAACCAGCATCCAAAGAACCACCATTCCACCTCCGACACCAGTAATACCAAATTCACCCATGAGCACCCGTAGTAACGGAATCAGCACCACAGAATCAACCATTGTCCCTCAACCTATTGTTGTCACCGTCACATCATCGACCAACGTCGCCTCGGTCAGCACCATCAACCCCTCCGTTCTACCACCTCCATTGCTAGTGACTACGACCTCATCCTTGTTGAGCACCTCATCACTGTTGCCTCCTCTACCGCGTTAAGTTCAAGTTCGGGTAAAGGGTGTGTTTCGTCTCCTTCCCTTCCCTCACCCAACCTAGCCACAAACTAATTCCCCTTCCACAGATTCTTCCAAAACACCGCCGCTGTTGTAGGAACATTTACCGCCGTCGGCATCGTCGGCCTCGTGCTCCTCATCTTCTTCGGGACCTTCATCATACGGCGCCGAGCCAAACTCGACCACAATATCGACGAGACGACCACCAAATTCGCTAATCCCTCTGTGGATGCGTTCCTCGAGCACAGGTATAAGGGTGGAGGTGGGGACCACGGCGATGCATCGAGCCATGGTCAGCAGCCAATGAACACAGAGGCGTATAGGATTCGAGAAACTGGGCATGGTATTGCAGGTGTAGGAGCGGGCATGGGATATCGAGCGGGGGATAGCCATGATCTCTATGCCTATGGAAACGGATACGGGCTCGGAAAGTACCTACAGGACTACACCGACTATGCGCAGGCGCAGTATAACCCCTTCGCGGACCCCATCCCCAGCGCTACTGGGTACAATCCCAACCGTAGTGGATACAACACATACGCCGACGCTCGACACACAGGCGTAAGCCAGGAAGAGTACAACCGCCATCCAGGGACGCAGCTGCGGAGAGGGTTATCACTGACCCATTATGCTGTATTACCGAATCCGTATGAGTCGCCGGAGTATTCTCAAGCGCAGGTGCAGCAAGGAGGAGCGGGGATGGATGATGCGTATGATGGGTACGTTGAAGACCATAGGCATGGGCACCATAGTTATGTACAGGACCGTGTGGGTGATGAGAAAGAAAATTATGGGGCAGAGAAGAGGTCTAGGGTTTTCAAGGTGCACTTTCTTTCGTTTCTTCCGTTTAATTGAGGGTAATTAACTGGTGTTTCTTCATATAGATTGCGAATGAATAAACGTAAGGAATCTTGAACTTTTGAACCTTCGTTCTCGTTTTCTCCCTTCTTACTGCTTGTATCTTCTTTGTCTTTGTAAGTGTTTCATCCATGGCCACCTTCATCCTGCCTTTCTATCTCTGATCCTCTGCATATTCGTCCCCTTATGCCTCAGACCATTATCTTTCATATCTCTAATTCATTATTTGTTGCATCTCTAACTCCTTTATTCCTAACTTATTCCTTCTTCGTTCTTGAGTCAACAACCAGCTTGTATACTGTGTTTGCGCCCTATTTCCCCGTCCTCAGCCTGTCCGTACGACTTCGCTCTTATTCCTACCATTATCCATATCTATCTATTTTCTCTCTCTCTCTATATATATATTCAGGCATAGGTGCTCGTACGTACTGAAGCTCACGTATTTGTGTATGTACTGAATACAAGATCAAACATATTCCTACACACAAAGTCACAGCCCTACCCTATGCTATGCCAGCCAGGAAAACATTGACCAGTACCAGTCGTCCATTTGAATCGTCAAATATGATACTCGTTCATAATGTATACTAGGCGCGGATATTATCCGAATTATCTAATTACAATTCTACACGTACATTACAAGCTGTATGGGAACCATGCCGACCGATCACCAAGTCTTGAATCTTCGCTCTCCCGAGACGTTGTAGCCCGAATCGCTGCCTTCTTCCTATTCTGCCTAACCAAATACGCAATATTCATCGCCGAAAATACCACCATCAGCACCGAGAAAATCATAAGGGTCAGCGTGGCTTTAGTGTACCGTGGGGCGGGGGACAGTGTGCCGCCGAGAAGCCACGTTGCGAGGATGCCACCTGAGTTGGTCATGATGAAGCCGATGGCAATGGCAGTGGCGCGTCGGGTGTAGGGTGCAGTGTTGTTAGCGTTCCAGGTGGAGAGGGCGGGGGCGCCGTTGTAGGCACCTGTGATGCTCATGAAGAGGCTGCCATATTTGACATTGGGGGATGAGGATGCTGTGGGTATGTGAGAGGGAGAGATGGGAGTGAGGGCGTTATTTTTGAGAAAGGATTGGTTTTGACGTACCGTAGAACATGGCAAAGCCGATTGTGGCAAGGACGCCGGAGAAGATGCTGACGATTCCACGGGCACCGTAGCGGTCAGAAAGGTAAGATACGATGATAGCGACTGTTATGGATGCCATATGTTAGTGGATGAGCGGCATGCGCATGTGAACGGTTCGACTCACCAACAAAAGCTGCAGCAAAGGGTGGGACGCTGTAGAGCTGAGCGTCGACATTCGTGTATCCCAGCCCAGATAAGATGGAGGGTGTGAAGCTGCAGGTCAAGGTTATGTTCAGCCTCTTGGAAGAAAAGACAGAACGTACTAGCCGAGCCCATAGATGAGGGTACCTGAGAGCCAAGTTATTAGAAAAAGCGCATGAGGTAAGCTCGGACAACGCTACGTACCATCGAAAAAGAACGCTACAGCAATCATCCATACATGCGGGAGCGTGAATGCCTTTCCCACCTCAGACCAGCTGAACGTATCCGCCTCATCCCGATCGCCCGTCGCGCCCGTCTCGCGCAGGCGCTGAACCACGTACTCTTTCTCCTCGTCATTCAGGAACCGCGCGCGGGCAGGCGAGTGCGGGAGCGTGAAGAAGGACGAGAGGCCGAAGAGGACGGTAAAGAGGCCTTCAAGGATGAAGATCCAGGCCCAGCCTGGGCGGTGGCCGACGCCATTCATGTGGATGATGCCGTAGGCGAGGAGGCCGGAGAAAGCACCTGAGAGGGAGGCAGTGGAGAAGAAGGCGGAGATTCTGCGGGTTGAAAGTGGGATTGGGTTAGGAAGCTGAGTGTGAGGGTGTGATAGCGGAGGTTAAGGAAGGGAGACGGACCGTGATTGGAGTTGGCGGCGGGGATACCAGAAAGAGAGGTACAGGACGAGGCCAGGGAATACGCCGCCTGTGTGAATTGTAAGCCAGGGAATGGATGGATATGGTGCAAGATACGTGCCTTCGCAGAGACCGAGGAAGAATCGGCATGCTAGGAGACCATGATATGATTTGACGACGCCTGGGTGAATGATCGTAATTAGCTCAGTTTATCTTGTTGCCGCAGCACCGGACCAACCTTGTAAAGTGGTCAAGACTCCCCATAAGGTTAACATTGTGGGCAGTAGCAGATTCGGCCCGACAGCCTACGCTATTTTAGAGAAGGACTCTAGCGGAGACGAACAAATCGAGACAAACCTTCAAGACCAGATTTGATGGAAGTTCCGCGACGATATACGGAATATATGTGACTGTAAGCGCAATACAGTACTCGTAGTTGTTCATCTTGAGGTCAGTCTGCAGTCCTGCGACTCGAGCGTTCCCGAGATTGGTTCGGTCCTGGGCGTAGAAGAATCATGAGTCTATTCTCGTTCAAAACTGACTGAGCGAGAGACCTAACGTACCAGAAACGATAGCAAATAGAACATTGCCACCACAGGAAGAACGAAGAGATCCACCTTCCGCCATACCTTGTCAAGTTTAGGGTTGTACGTCGCCTCCTCTATGAGGTCAATGCTTGGGGCCTTTTCTCTGTCGGTCATGATGACTGCAGCGAACCGAGAAGAGAACACCTAACGATGCAGAGTCGATCCCTAATATATAGACCGGGTAACGGTGGCGGAAAACACGCGCTCCACTTGATGAAAAATGATAGCCAACATTGTGAACCGAGGATTGGCATCAGAATTTTGCGAGGTTCGGGCCAGGATCGTCAATGTGGGCGCGTATACAAAACGCGATCGGATCTTGCACGCAAAGTGTCTCATTGGATCTCATTCAAGAAGGGCTTATAATAAATATATCTTCAGAAGCATCTAGCTTGGTAGCACACAAATCCAATCAGTGCTGTTTGAATGAACAAAAAATGGGACGGTCTTACCGAGGTAGGTGCAACCAGGAACTTCGGCCGAAAATGGCGGGTGAACCTCTTCCGAAATTTCCAATGTAGGCGCTTACGGTTGGGACCAGGAACAACGAAAGTACGCTGGGCTGATGGAAGAAGAAGAAACCATGATATTTTCATTCGTTGCTTATCAGGAGAGCAAGGATTAGACAGAGAGGAGTGACTCTGTTGTACATGTACTCGCTAAGAATGATGGTTGCTCCGAAAGCCCAACAGCACACGTGATTCGGCTTCTCCATGGACCCGGGCCGCTTAGTTTTGTCGGCCGAGTGTAACATTGTCGATAATCTTCAAACGATGTATCATGTACTGACAAGTGATGACTTGAGAACACGCTTTCTTGTGCTTCAATCAGGACTACTACTAAGTACGCTTCCCAGGAACCTTTGTTCCTAATCGTTGATACTTTTTGGGATCAGTTTGCATGCGTGTGCGTATCGTGTGCGTATCAGCGTTTTCAAGGTCAGAATTTCCTCTATCTCTCACTCTCAACCAAAGGTTCGCTGGTATCCCACATGTATACGTTGAACCTCACTATGTACTAACATCAAACAAATAGATCACCATTGAAACAGGTCCAGCACGGCGGGGATCTATCTGTACGTTCACCTGGTCAGAATCCCGGCCGAATATTTGGACTGGCATGTACGGTTAACAACTGCTTGGCGAACTCATTCTTAGCCTCTAGTGCTTTTTCGTCTCTTACTCTTCTTTTCTATTCCGGTTAATTGACGACCGTGCACCTATATTGTGGTCCTTGCCCTCGGTGTTATAGTCTCCGTTCAAATACCCTCGACTGGCCTTTACGTTCTCTCTGACCCACTGGTTGGTTTTCTTCAGTGCATACTGAACCAAATAATCGTCGCATATTTTCGTGAGTATTGAATTTTGCTCGAGATTCTATCGCAAGTTTTTTGTTTTCATGAACTTTGACAATCTGCGCGCTTATGTATGCAATTATTTGAGGACAATTACGTTGTTCCTTGCTCTGAAGACGCCATACATGGCTTTATGACTTCAAGGCATGGCGTTTGAGACCCGTTTTCATGTATTTGGATGGAAGAAACTAAAAGGGGCCGATGCCGTTGACATACAATCACTTGGGAAGATTACACTCTCGCCCTGAAGCAGAGTCCAGGCATAGAAGTCAACTGCGGTATTCTGCACTAGCCCATAAAACTCAAGGGTCGAGAAGGAAGCCATCGAAAGGGATGAGAGAAAGTGGTCTTCCTAGAAACAGATGAAAGAGGTGTAGATTATATTTAGGAGAGCGCACAACGGAATGTGAATTGAATTGAATTGAAAGATCAGTACAGCGGTGAGAGGAAGGAAAGCGGGGTCAAGAAGAGTCAGAGCGATCCACAAGGCGAACCAACAGTGGGTACGACCATCCAGTGTCTAGTCAAGTAAAGCCGAGTGAAGTCAAGGTAAGACGTGTATGCTAGTGAAGAAACAAAGAGGACGAAAATATCAAATTGTGGATCTAAGGGGTATGAACGCACCACTATAGTAAATTTTCTGGTTGGTTGGGTAGTTCCAGCTCCTTCTGCATTCAACATCCGGCAATGGAGATGGAAAGCGTGAGGGTCAGGATCACATATAACAGGGGTAACATGAATTCCCTCGGGTTCATGGTGCTCCACCAACCCCTGCACCTGTAGACCGGTACCTTTAACTATAAGGGATACGCATGCTCGTCTCCAAGTCGCTCTCGTACGCGCATATATCCGCTTGAGCGACTCCCTCGTTCGTACCACCCGTCCGGGACTAGGAAGAGCTGGTTGGCGTTGGTATTAACGTTGGCATGTGATAGCGCGGAGGAGTCACGGTGATGTATTGTTGGTGTCGGTGCCATTTCCTTGACTTCTTCACGTGCGATACCTCGGATATGGGTGGCAGAGTCGAAGGGATGAGGAAATGTTGAAAGAATTGACGCAGGTGAGAGGATGGTGAGAGCAGTGTGGCTGTGTGTAGTGTGGCGGGGCTGATTTATAATGAGTAAGCGGTATGGGTATTCGAATTAGGGAGCCTCGATCGTGACATCAGAAGTGCGAATCAGGAAACCGAAGAGCTGTAGCATTTCCCTGTACAATTTGAGTGGAGCTGTGGCATATCCAGATTCCAACAGTAGAGAAAGGTATCCACCGCTGGGCTCTTTGTTCAAGTCTCGTCAGTGATGTCCCCCAATTCACAACCCACATGACCTCAGATGCAATAGGCATATATTCTAAACTTCAAGCACATCTCCGCTGTATCGGAAGGTGGACATAATGTGAATAGGTGAGATCGAGCAGAGAGGGTCCGTCGGAAGAGCATGCAGGCGACGAGAGGTTTGAGAACTATTGTATAACCATGGACGAACGAAGGGTATAAGGTTTGCTGTTTTATTTTCTCATTCGCCCCTCCTCTCCGTTCTCTTCCATAGAGTCCTCACTAAACTCTCATCTTTCTTGCGGCTCGCAAATCTGTACATGTATGTGGGCTCTCTTCCCTTCTGCTGAAGGTTACAAGCCTTTTTTGATAGGGACTCTGGCATCTCCGATTGTAATCTACGACGAAGCTGGTAAGCGACAACGTTTCATGTGATGCCTGAGTTGAACGAGCAAGGAGATGCTTTATCCGTGTGATATTCGATGTGATCGTTGGTAGGGTGTTTGCCATCCAATAGATCAGAAGCAACCTTCCATCCAGATCGAACCGATGCTGCTCAGAACAGGTGTCACGATAGAGCGCACAGTTCAAGTACCATGAGTCGTCATATAGAGATGGTTCAGAATACTCGACTACTGGTCGAGCAAGAAAATTTAACTTTTTCATTTCGGACGTATGCACTTGGGCCCTTCAATTGAGTGATCTCGGTAGTGACGATGACACATGTGGTAATGTATACTCTTGCGACGGGTCCATCCTTCAAAATATGAATCGTTACTCTGCGGAAATACCTAATCTCCAGGGCTTAACTGCTGATAATATGCACGAAAGACAACACACTGGTACAACGACACGAAAATGAGGAAATCGGCGAATGAATTGCGCATGTTGAGATACAGAGACTCTAAACAACTTGATATGGAGCAAGAATCTTCTTTCCCTGTGCCAGTTCATCGCTATTTCTCTTGCCAAGTGCCAAAATGTCCGTGGTAGCACGCTCTCGCCTGGAAATCGTGTTTGCTACATCGAGATTATTTTATAATATTACTAACCTTCTCCAGAACACGTATGCATGTAAGATATCCTTCAATGATTGTAAGCTTCTTCGAAATCTTTCTGTGTGAAGGCCACGGCTTACCCTTTGAGTTCCAAACGTTAGGGCAGTCAAAATGGGTACTATTCATCCGGTCATTGTCTTGCCTTCATGACAGGATAAAACGACGCACTGGCGGCTACAACTACAGTCCAGCCCGTTGTGCTACTTCCCTCTAGGTTGTTCATCGCTGACACGTCCAGTCTAAAGGTTGAATGTGAGCTGATTGTCTAAGATAAATTTTCAACGTCGATTATACCCATCTGCGATGATCATCATCATGTTGAATAGCGACAACCTAAGGAACATAGAGAATGATAGATACGGTTTGTTCAAGGTTGACCGCCTGAAAACACCCCAATGGTGGTAGAGAATCACGACTGTATGAGCTGGAAGTAGGTCAGCACTTTATCATGTTGATTCAAGGCACTGGAATTTACCTTCGATAACCAGGACGATGGCAGAGGCGACAAAAATGATGATGGCAGAGACCAGAGTTCTACATCTCCATCTTCACGCCATGTATAATTTTATCAATTTCAAAAGTGTGACGTACGGCGCAGTCGTATTGATGGAGCAATAAAAGTGATCTGTCCTGCGAACCACCATCGAAGGGTCTCCAATCAACTACCGACAAGGGATTACCAATGAAGACCGACAAGATTCAGTGAGTAGTACCATCAATATGATGTAGCCCAAGACGAGGAAAGCGATCCATGGGAACAGTAAGAGCTGTAGAGCTTCAGTTCATAATCAGATATTATGAGATAGACGTAACGACACCAATTTGAACACCCAAGGTTTCGCCTCTTTCCTTCCGAACGTTAAAGCGGATGCAAGAATGTAATACTG
>JABAKA010000050.1:0-46991 GCA_018857285.1 Termitomyces sp. Mi166#008
CGGGTATAGTCGTGTCGGCGGAGGTAGGTGAGACAGTCGACAACCCAGTCACCTTCGATTTCCTGTTGAAGAGTGTTATAAACAGTGACAATAGTGTGTCGGTGGTAATGAGAAGGCTTACGGCACATGTGGGCCCATTACAGAACGCCGTGGGACCTTGTGGTCCATACGGAATGAACATGTTGGGATAGCCTTCGACTGCCAATCCCAAATAAGTCGAGAGGCCCTTTTTCCACTTGTCGCCAATAGAAATCCCATCCGTGCCCTTGATGTCAATCTGAGAAATACTCCCTGTCAAAGCATCGAAACCGGTGGCGAGTACAAGCACATCGAGTTCATGCACCACCCCATCTCGCGTCTTCACGCCCTTCGCAGTGACCTCAATGATCGGGTTCTCGTTGACGTCGACGAGAACGACGTTAGGTTGGTTGAACACCTCGTAATATGACTCCTCCAAGCTGATGCGCTTAGCTCCGAACGGATGCAGCGGCTTCTCCGGCGCGAGCTTACGCTGCATTTCAGGGTCACGAACCCGCTCAAGCACCCTCTTCCTCCAAAATGAATAGACCTCAGCATTTGCCTTCTCATTGGTCAGTATATCATTGCATGACCCATGCACGAAGCGGAGTCCTCCCTTCGACCACAAGTCATCGAACAGGAGATATCGCTCCTCTGGTGACAGATCAAACACGCCACGGGGCATACGGTCGAATTCGAATCCACCAAAGGTTTGCTGACGGTACTTGAAGAGAATGGGATACATTTCCTCCTTCATCTTAATCTGTGTAGCTGCGCTCAGAGGGCGTTGATTCATCATTGGCACTGCGTGGTTGGGCGTGCGCTGGAATACGGTGAGATGAGCCGCGATAGGTCCGACCTCCTGTATCACCTGTACGCCGCTGCAGCCCGTTCCAATGACACCAATGCGTTTTTCGGTGATGTCAAGGCCGAATTCGGGCCATAATGAGGTGTGGTGCACGGCGCCTTGGAAGGTGTCAAGTCCTGGTATATCGGGGAAGAGGGGTTTAGATGCAAAACCGGTGCAGAGGATGAGGAAATGGGGGTTGACGGTGACTCCGGTGTCAGTGAAGACAGACCAGCGATTTGTGGTGGTGTTAAAGGAGGCGGAGGTTACGCGAGTGTTAAACGAAATGTCACGACTCAGATCGAGCTTCTTGTCAACGTAGTCGAAGTACTCGATCATTTCCTGACGGCCTGGATACTTTTCTGTCCAATTCCAGTCTCTCCATATCTCTTCAAGAGAGAACTGATAGATCGAAAAGTCTGAGTCAACGTGCAAGCCGGGGTAGCGGTTCCAATACCAGACGCCGCCTAAACCACTGCCAGCCTCAAAGACTTTGACAGAGAATCCGGCCTTGCGCAGTTTGTAAAGGTGATATACACCGCTGAAGCCTGCGCCTACAACGAGGACGTCGAGATTCTGATGTTCAGTCATGAAGGTTCACTGTTCAATGGTCTGGCTTTGGAATGCTGTCGTATTTATGGGATGGACTTCGTCGGAGCTTTTGGGGATGGCAACTAGGTTCATTCGGCACCGCATCTGTGCGCGCGGAATTGGAGTGGTACTTATCAGCCTGAACCGAAGAAAATCGACCTCGTGATGAAGAGATTTGGAGTCAGGTTGGATCAAAGGCCCCGTACATAATGGAAGTCGCCCTGGACAGCATGTTCTTAGGGTGATTTTCTAGAAAATATGTACATATGACCGATATAAATCAGCTGTACTAAGCTGCCCGACCAGAACACCGCACGCTTTACTATGGTTTCCCATATTGAGAATCGGTGACAATCAACTTCCGAGTCGGGCACAAAGACAGACATTAGAAGCCCTAATGCCCGGGGCCGTATATTTTCAAAGTGCTTATCTTGACTCGAAATCACCAAGTCATCGCGATAAGCAGAAGTAATTCAACTGGCCTAAGTACCATAAGTTAACCCATTGGAGTCCTAGATGAGTCGACATCGGCCTACACTCGACCGGTTCGGGCAGCGATATCAAGGGTTTCGAAGGGAGACCCAAATCGTTGGAACTCGGGAGCAGAGCACAGAGAACTTAACAGGGAACATCATGCCGAGAAGGATGCACTAACGCAGCATCAGATTCAAGTTATTTAAGGTTCGAGATGCGGGAATACACGTCTGTAAGGAGGCAAGTTGATGAACTGAACTACTTGAACTTACCTTGCAATCGGACCTCTTGAACGAGTTTGGGATCAAATTACATAAGTTTGTCTTCTAATTATAACTTGAAGTACCATTCAGTGGCTTGCTCAAAGTATTCAACTTATGCTCACTTTCCTCTAACGGCGAGTGCTCAGCTGTGCTCATCAAAGCGTTATGGCACCGACCGTACACCAGGACTGATCGTCGTGTATTGACCAATTGATGAGGTGGAGGCAGTGGCACGTCTTCGAACTCAATCTGAATTTTTTTTTTACCTTACTTTCCTCACTCTCTCCCAACGAACCGCCACGTCGCACCCAATACTCACTTCATACTTGGGGCTTTCTTTCTAGGTCCTGATGTGACGAGCTCAGTGCTAGCTTTAGTAGACTCATCACTGCTGAGGCAGTCCTTGATAGCCTGTCCACATATAGCCAATTTACACCTTCCTCACGGCATCCTGCTTTGTTGCGCCTGTTGTTCCGACATTGAGAATACCAAGTGCAGTTCATGCCGCCACGAAATGTTCCAATTTCCGAAGGGTGCTCGGTGTCTTATTAGGTTTCCTCTTAGGGGTAGGTCATCCCCACCATGAGGACCTTCCTTCTATGGAATGCTGAGTCTAGGCAGCGAGCGGCAGTGTTTCAGCACAACTTCTCCCTGGGTCTAGTTTTTATTTCATGTCTTCCTGATTTGTGCTCATGGATAGCTGGTCCAGCTCGACCTAACCTTTGAATTTTACGTGGCCCAGTGGGTAGCTTCTCGAGCCGGGTCTGTAGAGGCGTAGCGTTGGCTATCAAAGTATTACTATACCATTGTCCAAGGATGTACCTGATGCCAGATTGCTAATGCGTCTCAGGGCTTTTACCGAGTCGCTCGAGTCTAATACGTCCGCGTAGGGTGTTCTTAAAATTAACATCAACTTTTCGCGCGCGTCTCGCTTGACATACTAGCATGTATTACGATCGACATTTTTCTGTCCCACCTGTCAGCTTCTGTCATAGTTGATCTCTGGCAGTGGTCAATTATGTCACGTCAAAGATAATTGTCCCTATCTTGATTTTGTTTCGGTCGATAGGAAGTCGGCGCGATTGACGATACCCTGAGAATGTCGCCCCCATGTGAAAGATCTAGGCGGCTTGTCGAAGGATCCGAGGAAGTGGTGCAGCATGTTCTTATCTTTCCTCATTTCTAAGTGTTGGGGTTACTGGCATGTCATGCTGACAGGTCCATGCTGTCGACCATCCAATACATGCAACGTTTCTGAGGCACTTAGTATTCCCATGATCTACGTCTTCTTCCAAGAAGTCGGCGTCAAACTTCCAGTGGCGTCACTTCCTTGATTCTTAAGTTTGTTAGAGTTTTCAAGGGTACTCACAAGGTAGAATTTATATACCCTGACAATTGAGTACTGTTACGCGACCAATGGATTTATCAACGAGATACTGCCGATGATCTACCGATGATCTTTACCTGCTTCCTCATGATACTTGACCAAAATTCCTATTCCAAATTGGTGAGTCTTGCCGAAGTCTTACATTCGGAAGCTATTCACCGTTATGCTCCCATATGTTCGTACGTTGGATCAGTATTTTTTATGGAACGCTGTTTGACCCTTAAATTCTATATTAGCTCCGGGACAACTGCTATCAACTCATTAAGTTTTGGAATCAATCTGGAGTTGCTCTCTTCAGCCAGCAGTGCTTCCTGGAGAGGAATGAGGATCGCGGAAAGGTTAGTGAATAGATATGAGAATAGATTATGGATACAAGATTTTCCTAGCGATGGCGTTATGTGTTTTTCTGCAAGCTCAGATGACCGACGGCTCTATGAGGCCGTTGATTTCCTCGGCTTCTAGAGCGTCTTGTGGCGCAAACGGCAGAAACCGACTTCCGAGACTCACCCTTATGACCTTCCAGCATGAGATCACATCTTGCGTAAGCCCCCGAAAAGCTGGCCCATTTTGAGAACAGGGGATCGATAAAAGTCACCTGCGATTGATAAAATATAGGCGGATCGACGTGCGTATAATGAGAATATTCTCTATCTATCTACAGTGTAGACAAACCTCACTTAAAGGCTCTCGGATCCAAGCTTGAAAATTTCTCGAAGTTCTTGGCCGTCCCGCAAATACTCGTCTATGTACAACAACCTAGACCTGACAAGGTTTGACTTCGGTACCTGCGGATGAAGTAAGCATGAAACCTGCGTACCCACCCTGAGCACAATCTTGAATCAGGGTGTTGTACAATGGGAGGCCACCAGTAAAGTTGAGCGGTTCGACATGTTTTCCCGGCACGTTCGCACCTGTGTAGAACGACTTCGCGCGACCCAAGAGACCTTTGGAGAAGATGTCGGCTACACGCTGGACCCAAGCTTCAGAGGCTTTCGACGTCGCCTCAATGCGGGTGTAGTCGTGTCGGCGGAGATAGGTAAGACAGTCGAGAATCCAGTCGCCTTGGATCTCCTGTGGAGTATAAGCATGGGAAAAGTGCGTTGGAGTGGAAAAACGTACGGCACATGTAGGCCCGTTGCAGAACGCGGCGGGCCCGTGAGGGCCGAATGGAGTGAACATATTAGGATAGCCTGTAACCGTCAATCCCAAATAAGTTGAGAGGCCCTTTTTCCATTTGTCACCAATAGTGATGCCATCCGTTCCTTTGATGTCGATTTGTGAGATACCCCCTGTCAAAGCGTCGAAACCGGTAGCGAGCGCAAGCACATCGAGCTCATGTACAATCCCATCCCGAGTCTTTAAGCCCGTCGGAGTAACCTCAACGATCGGGTTCTCGCTGAGGTCAACGAGAACAACGTTAGGCTGGTTAAACACCTCGTAATACGATGTCTCGAGGCTAACGCGTTTGGCTCCGAACGGATGCAGTTGCTTTTCCGGTGCGAGTTTGCGCTGCATGTCAGGATCTCGGACTCGCTCAAGCACCCTCTTCCTCCAAAATGAATAGACCTCGGCATTCGCCTTCTCATTGGTCAGTATATCATTGCATGACCCGTGCACGAAGCGGAGTCCTCCTTTCAACCACAAGTCATCGAACAGGAGATATCGCTCCTCTGGTGACAGATCAAACACGCCACGGGGCACACGGTCGAATTGGAACCCGCCAAAAGTTTGTTGACGGCGCTTGAAAATGATGGGATACATTTCCTCCTTCATCCTAGTCTGCGTAGCTGCGCTCAGAGGGCGCTGATTCATCATCGGCACTGCGAGGTTAGGTGTGCGTTGGAATACGGTGAGATGGGCTGCTATAGGTCCAGCCTCCTGTACCACCTGCACACCACTAGCACCCGTTCCAATGACGCCAACACGCTTCCCGGCAATGTCAAGCCCGGCTTGAGGCCATAATGAAGTGTGGTGCATGGCGCCTTGGAAGGTGGCAAGTCCTGGTATGTCGGGAAAGAGGGGTTTGGACGCGAAGCCGGTGCAGAGGATGAGGAAATGGGGGTTGGCGGTTACTCCGGTGTCGGTAAGGACGGACCAGCAGTTTGTGGTAGTGTCGAAGGAAGCGGAGGTTACGCGAGTGTTAAACGAGATATCACGACTCAGATCGAGCTTTTTGTCGACATATTTGAAGTACTCGATCAGCTCTTGCCGGCTTGGATATTTTTCCGTCCAATTCCAGTCTCTCCATATCTCTTCGAGAGAGAACTGATAGATTGAGAAGTCGGAATCGACGCGCAAGCCGGGGTAACAGTTCCAATACCAGACGCCACCTAAACCACTGCCGGCCTCGAAGACTTTGACAGAGAATCCGGCCGTGCGCAGTTTGTAAAGCTGATACACGCCGCTGAAACCTGCGCCTACAACGAGCACGTCAAGATCCTGATGTCCGGCCATGAAGGTGCAAGGCATGTCTCGATTCGCATACCCTGTTATATATATAGGATTCTGTATTCAGGCAAGAAAGACACACGCGACAGGTTAGAAGAGCTATTGGGCGCCGCCTACGCGGTGTCAATGCATGGGAGTCTGACTAGCCTGGATATCAATAAAAAAGCATGTGACGAAGCAAGTCGAATCAAGGCCACGCATGACTGGCATTGGTCAGATGGCCAGCTACCACTAAGGATTACGAATTGGGCAGTCGTCCTCTCCGAGAGGCTCGCGAAGACTGACTTGAGGCCAACTTGGAGCTTGAATATTCAGTCCAAACTGGCAAGCCCGGCCTGACCCGCGTGAGGACCGGATGATAACGAGAGTCTAATATTCTTCTACAAGACATAGAAACAATTTTTTGCAGAAAGTCAGATCGTCTGTTCATGATTCAGCCTGAGAAAGTTGGCCGAAACACCTGAAGCCAAGGCTGATTGCGGATGTCAATGATGGGCCGTCATTGCCATCATGCCAAATACAGTAAGTCCCGGCAAACTGAACTCTACACACACAACGACCTCCGCCTACTATTACTACCATAACCCGCTAGACGAGAGATTGGAACCCTAGACAGGTTGATACAAGCTTCAACTTGGCCCTCCATCGTCGGGAGCTGCGATGTCAACTATATCAACCGCACTGCGGACTCATTTCAAGGATCCGACGAAGGAACAGCTGACAGAAATATTCTTCTCGCTACCGTCTTCGGAGTCTCTGGGTAAGATCGAGGAGAACGATGATCGGCATGTCGAGAAGATGGACATCAATGCGGTATTAAGTCTCGGTGTGCAGGGAATAGAGGACTCTTATGTGAGTTGGCGTGCATTAGAGATTCATGTCGCGTTTTGACGTAGTTCAGGCAGGGAAATTGTATTTGATTGCCCCGTATCTCGCTTTTGTCTCGCTAGATAGGAGATCTGTGAGGTTTACGATACCCTTGTCGACAATACGAAGAGTAGAGAGGTTGAACGCACGAGCTGGTATCTACGCGCTCAGTCTCTCAACATGGCATGGTCATAAAATCGTGAGCTATCTCTCAATCTATGATGACCCTTCAGATACTCATTTACTGGTAGATTGTTCAATTGACGTCGCTAAGATCGACAGCCGACCAGTTCTGCTCCCTACTTCGCGACGCGCTCAAAATAGAGCTTCAGCGTGGCCAAATGAAACTCGTCAAACCCTTTGTCAAGACGTGCTACTCTGAAACACTTATCTCTGACTCTTCTTCTGTCGCAGATAACGAACGGGAGGATGGCAGCCTCATTAGCGAAGAGAAGGAGAATGCCGCCCCACGCGAAACAACGTACCACGGGGGACTTGGATTGCGTTTCAAGTTCCCAGGGGACCCCAAGAAGTAAGTGACCCAGCACGTTCTTAATTATCTCTCCTCATTGACAGTGCGCAGATTGCGAGAAGCATCCAAGATCAAACTTTGGGCGACTTACTTGCGCTGTGAGTTTTCGACAATCCTTGATCACTCCACACCGTCTTAAATCGAATCTTAGCCCATGGTCGTAACCTAACCCTCTTACGCTATCCACAATGCACGCGTCTCGTACAAGTCGGTCTACCGAACCGACTACGTGGAGAAATGTGGGAGACCCTGTCCGGTTCAATATACCTGCGCTCCTCAAATCCAGGGTATTACGATGATCTGTTGAAGAAGAACAAAGGTTGTACGACGACGAGTACGGAGGATATTGAAAAGGACTTGCATCGGAGCTTGCCTGAATATGCGGGGTATCAGTCTGAGGAAGGCATTGGGGCGCTGAGGCGTGTGCTGCAGGCGTATTCGTTTAAGAATCCGGAGTTGGGTTATTGCCAGGTATGGGGACTGCTACTCGCTCGTGATAAAGACTCAACGAAGGATAACGACAGGCGATGAATATTTTGGCTGCTGCTATTCTGATGTGAGGGGCTCCAAAGTACAGATGATTGACATTTGAGATCTGACGGTATTACAGCTACATGTCGGAAGAGCAGGCCTTCTGGTTGCTTGAAGTCTTGTGTGATCGCCTATTACCAGGCTATTACGCGTAAGTCGTCATTTTCCATTGGCCTATCGTGCCATACGACTTCGAACCATATTGCAATGCAGACCATCAATGCACGGCACTCTTCTAGACCAGCGTGTTTTCGAGGCACTCGTCCACCGGACCCTACCCATGATCCACGACCACTTCCAAGCAGTCGACGTCCAACTTTCAGTGGCATCACTTCCCTGGTTCTTGAGCTTGTTAGTGTTTTCTAGGGACTGCAAAAGAACAACAACTAATGATTGATACGTTAAACCACAGATACATCAACAGCATGCCGATGATCTTTGCCTTCCGAATAGTGGACTGCTTCTTCTGTATGGGACCAAAGGTTCTATTTCAAGTGGGGTGAGTCTTGTTCACATACCTACTGTCAGTGTAGGCGCTTACTTACAGTTATTCCCGTGCGTGCTCGTAGATTGGGTCAGTCCAAGTTCTTCGTTTCTCTATCGTGAATCCTTTATTGAATTTGATATTCTATAGCTATTCTGAAGATAAATGGAGAGCAATTGCTCAAGATCCAGGACGACGGAGGGTTCCTCAAGTAAGAAGTCACACCATTGAATCAAAGGTTGTATCTGTATCTAACATCATGTCTCAGCCTTATGCGGGATTACTTTGCATCCCTAGGTGATCCTGCTCACCCTAATTCTACGGACCCTCGAACACGCGCCATCACCCGCTTCCAAGAGCTCCTCCTGGTCTCATTCCGCGAGTTCTCCGTTATCACTGACGAAATGATCATCTCTGAAAGGAAGCGATTCCGCAATGAGGTTATTCATAGTCTCGAGTCTTTCTCCAAGCGCGGCGCCATCCGCAACCTCAAGACCCTAGGTCGTTTCACAAAAGACCAGGTTGGGCTAATCTATGATGCCCTCTATATGGCGATGTGCATTGTGCCACAGTCTGCGCCTGTCAATCCATCACCGGTGTTGCTTTCATCACACCATAGCGCGGAAGAGAAACCAGAAACTAGAATCGAGTTGCGTACTTTTCATCACTTCCTCAGCGAAATCGCAACTTGGGCACGGAACGAGAAGATCGTCTCAAATGGCTTCCAGGTACTCATCCTATCCTTTGTGCAGGATCAATCGCGATGTCACTCTGATTATGTACATATGCCTCCCTAGCAACGTGTCGATCGCGAAATCGCCGAACATGAATTTATTGACCGCCTCTTTTTCTTTTGGGACACATCCTGTCACGGGGCACTATCGTTTCAGGTTAGTTTTCAACGCTTCTCTCCGCACACCACTGCCACTGATACGATCTTTCCTTTATCACTCGCTATTGCTCGACATGGCTCATTCATTTGGCGCTGAAGGACCTGGTTTCCGGCCTTGATGGGGTGATGTTTAATGATCTTATGGAGAACATTGAATGGTTCTTCAATGTGCATGACAAGAATAAGGATGGGTTCTTGACTAAAGACGAGGTTCTTACGCTTTCGGAATCCCTACTTGTGAACAACTGCATTTCCTCTTTTCCTGATGGCTCAGCTGACGGTCCGTTTTGATTCAAAGTTCATCTTCCGCTATGAAGTTGGAGACGCGTATCTCGGCGCCGTCAGCCGCTTCATGACGAATGCATTCGAGTACGGCGATGCACTGCTCCCTCCTGAAACCGATGGAGAGACGAAGGATGAGGAACCGACGACACCCCGCGTCATCGAGTCTAATCAGCCTTATCTCAACCTCGCAACGTGCGTATATCTTTACAATCTATGATCACCACTCCTGACCCGATACACACTCAGGTTCCGTATGGTTGTTCTTGCAGATGAGGTCCTGGAATCGTTTTTTGAGACAGACTTGTCAAATTCGTTCCGGCTCGAAGTTATTCCAGATGCCGAGGTTCCCGCTTCTAGTAGTGGTCTCTTGGGAGACCTGTGGTCGACGATTGCGACGGACAGTAATAAGAAGATATTTAATATGTTTACAGACGAGATCGGAAAGACTATTGGCAAACATCAGGTATGTGCGCCTCTGTGCAGGCGTCAAATTCTTGCCATCTCCGTGCACGTGAAAAGACGCAAAAGTACTAATATACCTGTTTGTCTTCGTTCCTACTTAGGTCTTCCAGCGGCCGTCAATTGGTAGATATACTAAACTCGAGGAACCGAAGGCACGTGAATCGTTGTTGTCGCCGTCGATGAGGAAGTCACCATCCAAGACAAATCTCGCGGGACCTACGTCGCCCAGCGCTTCCTCATTGGCGCCGTCGTCATCTTCGACGCTCACAGTGGATGTCAAGGCACAACCGTCTAAGGACCTCCCGTCCATCCCACCCAGCGCAAGCCTGTCGCCTATGGTGCAAGCCGTTAATGCAAGATTGATGGAACGTACACCCTTCGCAATTGATGATGCCAAGGATGAAGATGACGAAAGTGAAGGTGAATTCGATGGAAATGACAATGATGACCGAGTGATGGACGAGGTATGTTTCTGTCTTTTGTTGCCGCCATAACAATCACTGAAATCCTCTTAGGTCGATGCTTTCCTGGAGGCTCATGATTCAGGATTAACAGATGCTGATCAGGAAGTTGCTAAAGGTGCGGTTTCATTTTTGTTCTCTCTTCGTATCTACTAACGAGTAGCCGTCGGTTCCGCCTAACCAGATCTTCTTAACGCTGAACCGCTGAAGTAATAACATGTCCGAAGGTTACTGTTTTGCATGTATTGTATTTACTGTTTTCGTGCTCTGATAATACTATGCAATATCATAGCATAGGCTTTGACTTAACTACTCGTTCGTTGCAATGAGTGGGGACGGTCACCGGTCTAGGAGAGCCTAAGATTACATAAATTACAAAAAAAAAATTGTACAGGGAGAAGAGCTGAATATGTACATGGACAAGAATGACAAGATAGGCAAAACGGTCTATCCGTCTACCCCACAGGCTTCGGTCCGTGATCCGACCATATACGGATCGAGAGGTCAGAATCGATAGAACCTGTCGCAATCATGTTCTGTAATGGATGCGTCTGGTAGGCCAATGAGGGTTCGTTAGTTTGTTTTCCAAGGCGAGGGACTCACAGCAACAGCGACAACGACGTCTAGTGCAATTTTCATTATTCGACTTCTCCATACCTGGGCGGAGATTCAAAACTCACCACCATGACCTTCTAACACTTGCACGATCTGACGAGTTTGAAGATCCCATATGTATACCTTATTATCTTCGCTTCCCGCTACAATCCACTTTCCACCAGTGACACTAAAACAGGCCGAGATACAGTACTTGGAGTTGGCGTGCCCCGTGTATGTTTTCAGACACCGTGTGGTCTGATAATCCCACAGACGGATGGCGCTGTCATGCGCCGTAGAAAGGATATATTTCGAGTTTGGAGAGAACTGTACATGTTGGCTGTCGAGGGTCGAAGTCAATCGAACATCAATGGGCAGAGGATACGGGAAGTACCATATTGCGTCGTGACCCTCGGCGAGCGTTTTAAGGCACTGGCCATTGCTAGTGTCCCAGATGCGACTAGTCGGGGTTCATGTGAACATACGACGAAAGAATATGCAAAACGAAAACAAACATCAAACCGTCTAAAGCACAGGATACTATTAGAGAAGAATCTCGATTAAAATGTACGGCTGTCACGTAGTCCATGTGTGCATGCAAAGTTTTCGCGCATTTTCCTTGCCGGAGATGCTTCAGGCGACGTGGTAAAGGAATTAAAGCGACCCTCACCGGTCACGACATTCCATATTCGGATATCCCCCTCACAGCCTCCCGAAACAAGAAGATTTGAGGCGGCATTGTAGTTCAGACAGAAGACCCACTTTGTATGGCCTCTGAGGTACTTGTGCGTCAAACCCTCAAGTGGTCATCAGAAACGCTATCGACAGGATATACAGATATGATGGCGTACTGATTCAACATCCCATATTCTAATCGTTGTATCATCCGATGCTGACGCCAGATGGACATTATCGGAAGACCATGTAATATCCGACAGGCCTTGGGTATGACCAGAGAGATTCCTCAAGAACTCGCCAGTCTCAGGCGACCAAATTTTGACAACCTTCTCTGCGCCTTGATTGAAGCACGATCATCAAGTCAGAACCATCGGTCAAGAGATCAACTATCGTCTGGACCAACCACAGGAAGCCAACAACTTTCCATCTGGACTGAACTTTACAGCAGAAATTGACATTGTGTGACCTCGTAAGACATGCCTCAGTTGGTAATTTGGACGTTCTCTTGGCACTGTAGTAGGTGGTGGCGCTACTGGGACTGGAGGAGGAGGAACCGCTTGGTGTTCGGGGACCTGGGGGTCATCTTCGGTTGTCTGAGAGGCAGAATCGTCGTCGGTCGACGAATCATCCATCCCAGCCAAAGGATCCATGGTCAAAATTTTCAGAAATTTCAAAAGCCCATTTGGTTAGACGCCCGTTGTTCTTTGATTGGCGGCCACTTGCTTGTCTAACAATGCACAAATACCCGAATCCGTCTTCCGCTGCTTCTTCAAGGTGTCCAACCGCAGTTACCACCGACTCGAACATGGCCTTCTTGAGTGAATTCGCGACTACAGTTCTCGAAAAATTCCACTGTAATACTATCAGAAATTCCTTCTGTAGAGATTTTTTGGGTCACAATTCTCGTTCTGTCACAGCTTGCTTTCCAATATCGCCATTTCAGTGGCCTGGTTGTGGCAACACTATTAAGCCTTTAGGTGAGATTTCAACCCTTGAAGGGTTGGTATAAATCGTATTTTTAATATACAAACTGCGAATACCGAATCTAGGTACAACCTATTTAGAATCGGGAACCACATCATAGACCAACTCTGGAGCCGTTGTTATTCGCTCTCTACGGACCAAGCAAGACAAGACGCCTGAGACAGTTGAAGAAGTGGGTTAAGTATGAAAAATTCAACCACAGTGGCCTCTAAAACGCCGAGCAGTGTTGTCTCGGAGATGCGCTTCAGAAGTCCCGATTCGGACATCACAAAAGAGGTACATACGGCCTGCTAATTCGGTAAACCTGTCCGATGCATCAACCCAGGATCGTTGAGAGATCTCAAAGTTGAGAGAAGCTGTCATCCTCCCGATCTGGGAGGGGAACACTTTACTTCCCGAAGGCTTTATAGAGCTGTGCTTAAAAGTCCACCAAGTCCTCATCACTATCGAAACCGCTTCCCTCATGGCCAGTCAAGTTGAAGACCGTCCAACTACTGCATCCACCGAGCGCGCTGCTGATGGTAATCCTCTCGAGATTTATTGCTCGACGTCATTCGTCGGCGATTTATCATATCAGGCCCCCGCTAGCCAGATTGCAGGTATGGCGCATACTCTGGTAACGGGGCGCAAGACTTGGAAGACGAGCAAAGGGAAGAACGAGGCTGTCTGGCCGGCCCACATCGAGGCGGCTCTCTTCGACGGTAAAATTAATTTACACCCACACATCGTCGATAACTGATCCTGTCGTTCCGACAGCCCTGGAAAAATACCGCCCTGCGTCTTCCGGGGATCCTAAACTGTTGCGCCGCTTCCCAAAGCGAAACCGCTTTATTTCGGACCATATCAAGAAGGTGACAGGGAAGGAGAGGACTCCAAAACAGGTGGGGAGTCGCCTTCAACAATTACGAGACACCTGCCAGGAAGAAAAAGGTATTGTTTCGATTTAGCAATTTCTTAGCTCTCGTTTACAAATGTGGTTGTACAGTGTTGAAGCTCTTGTCAAGACGAGAGTTCCCTCCGGATCCTATCAAGACCACTCCAACTCCGGATCGGTCGCGCTCACCATCCTCAGCACCTGGGCTCTCTCCAAGTACTTCTTCTTCTTCGACATCTCCTGTTTCGTCCCCTTATGCTACTGAGTTTGGTGATGTCTTCCATCGTGGCATGGGTCTCGGCCTCTCGTCCCATTACCCCAACCGTCCAGTCAATGATACTAATCCACCCGTCATCGTCGTTGATTTCATCTCACGTCCCCGAAAGACTCATCCCATCTTGCCTCCTCATCGTCCCGAGCCCGTCTATCTCATAGAGTTTGATCTCCCAACTAGCGGTTCATACCCATTTATTCGACCTGACCACCGCAATATTCGTCTCACACATACGGGCTCCCTCAGTAGTCTCGCTCCTGCTGTCAGAATCAACTGTCCGCATCCTTTACCAGCTGGCGCCCGCTCATTGTTCTGCGTATTCGTCGACGATACCCTTCACTACAACGAAGCAGCAGAGCTTGAGCCACTCCCCGGTCTTGGTCCCAACAGGACGGTTCAATACGGCGCACGGTTGATCCCTCAGTACTGGGCTACCCTTTGCCAACAGCCTGGTGGGTACTTGTAATTATCGTCATTTTATGTCTTCTAATCGAGAGCTCTGTCTCGAAGACCTGTCTCGCTACACAATCACTCAAGATGTGATGTTGACATCCATCGGGGCCGGACAAACCATGCAAGAGGCCGTCCTGTGTACCGTTTCGTACAAGCTCAGACCCTCGGCCATGAAACCCGAATACACCATGCCCTTTAACGTCCAAAACACACAGCATCTAGGAGGGCCCATCTTCGCACCACGGCCGCTCCTCGACACCGGCAATACCTTGCTCAACGCGCCTACCGTTGTCCAGCCTGAACAACAGCTGTGGTACGACAACTGCGGTATGGTCATCCCGCAAGTCCAGCAGGCGCCCTCGTACGACTTTCTAGGCGTTGGTGAGGGTGAGGATGTCAAGCCTCTTGATGATATGTCTTACGTTGGCTACAGCTGGTGGTGAGTTTCTTGTGTGTCTGCATAGTATTGTTGACTTATTGTCCTTATGAACAGATCTTGTCTGGGCCGACACTGAACCCTGTAACATTTCTACATATGCAACCCACCTTCCATTGCCGATACGTGTATATATCGTCCGTGTATTTTCTTCCCGATGTCGATAACTTTCCCAGCCTACCATCATTTTCTATCCTTATTACCTTGTCCTGCCAATTTTTCGGTGCGGCAGAGGGTGTACCTTTATAAGTTAATAACCTATTTTCCTCTCAGACTTACTGTATCGTTGTTCTGTACTTCTGCCGTACAGCAAAATATTCGTCTTACCAGACGCAAATAGTACTTATATCCTGATTATAAACCCAGTACCCTTAGTACCACCTGTATACGAATAAACTGCATTCCCAATACACTCAGTTGTACATCTATCTATTTCGTCGCTTCTGCCTGAGCTTCTTTCAGCTGATTATCCTCTGTGTGTATACATGGGACTTTGGGTTTCTTTGTACATCGACGAACCTTTGGGTCTTTAAGTATACTCTGAATCACGGTCTTGTGGCCAACCTCATGATTTTTTACCGAAGTGTTCGCAGAGCGCGTTTTGTGTAAGTTCGGGTCAACTGAGTGGCAGTGAGCCACGTTTCTCGCCACATTCTGACATGGAAGGCTTCTCACGGAGCCGCGAATCACATGAGACTTTCAATTTGAAACAGCATTCCAATTGCCTCTCTCGAGGACTGTGGGAGTAAAGGCTCCGAAACCGCCGCCCTCAAGCCGCCCCTGATAAGTGGTTTGTTTATCTCCAGCAATTGACAAGGAATATTCATGTAACCGCCGGTGGGCGCAGGTACATAATGCAGCGGCAAGCCGATTTGTGCTGTAAATTAAACAGGCTTTTTTCACGGCTTAAAAACTTGAACCGGACCACGAGGCTCATTGGAGACGCACAGCCGACAGCTCGACGTCAAACTCCGCACCGACGTCGACATCGAGTTGCACCATATATAGACTTTCGAACCTGAAATAAAAACACTTTTTCCGGTCGCGCCGTGTGGTGGTGGTTTTGTGGCGGGGTTTCGACCCCTGAATTCCCTTGAATTCCTGACCAGTCACGATGCCAGCCGGCGGAAAATTGGATAGGAGGAGTTGTGGTGGAGCGTTAAAACATCTTTGTCAGTTTGCGATTGGTGTGTACCACATCTCTTACAGTTACATAACAGTATATAGATAGCACTGTGGGCCCGTATATTCGTCCGATGATGCTATGTAATAAGGGTTGAATGGAATCCTCGATCATATAATCTGTGGCGTGAAGAGCTGTCAATCACCTACCCCACGATCGGAGGGCTCCAGAAACTCGGGATCAGGAAACTATGTATCAGGAAGCGAGGTCAAATTTGAACTTCGAATTTGCGGAGGACGGAGAAGATGCCAAGATTGCCACGTGCAATTCCGAGTTCCGCTTTCAAGGCTCTAGACGACTTATGAAGACTCTTCTTCGGGTCTGAAAGAACGAATGGGGATGTAGATGCGTGACGTAGAGATACAGCAATGCATAGTTACAGAACTCAGAAGAAGGCCGCTATATGATGTCAATGATAGAAGGCCAGAGGCTGAGCTTCGGGCTGAGAACCACGCATGCAAGTTTCAGATGGAAGTACTCACCTGAGGAGACCCGTGAGCACCTGCATGACGGCCAGGAGGAAGGGTATCCATCTGGAAGAATAGTTGAGCGAATAAAAAAATTGGCAAAATAAATTTAGAGTCTTACGTCGACATGTTAAAATTTGCCGACTTGTACAATCCGAAGACGGTAAACCCTAGAATCGTGGACCCTACAACAGCTCCAGCGACACCCAATGACAGAAAAATCAAAAGAACCAGAAGCGCAAATGCGAGCCTCGATCGGCGCTCATTCTCCTTGGGTGGTCTCGTGATACGACGGGCCCCGGTCTTGTTGTTAGACGAAGGCAACGGATTTAAGGAATGTGAAGGGCTAGATGTGCCGTCACAATAGGGTTCTTTGTAGGTAGGAGAAGGTGGGAAGTTAAGGTTCCAGAAAGCATGAGATCCGCATAAGATGAACAGAGGGGTGTAGAGGATAAGTGTCCAAAATAGGGTGAAGCGAAATACGTCTACAAGATAGGAAAAAGGAGCTCATTAGCCCTGTAATCCAATCTAGAGGCTTATACATACCTCCTGCACGATGAAGATAAGCACCACCATGCTGAGTTGCATTCCTATGTGGGATATGCAGGATTTCCAAGCCAGGATTATAGAGTGAGGGCCATGGAGGAGTTTCATTTGCCATGGTTCGGTAACACTGAATTGCGCCTCTGCGCTATTGAAGTATTCGGGACATTGAATTCGTGAATAGGGGGTTGTGTAGAGCCGGGAGCAGCTAGAACGTTCAAGCAAATGGCGTTTACGTAATTAGGCTCCGATCCATGTGAACCGGCCAACAAAACGACGAATTGAAGCTCTTCGGCATCTTTTGTAAAGTGATTGAGATTGAGACTAATGGGTTCATTGCTTTCGAGAATCGGGAATCTATAAGACTCACGGATCGATGACGACTGACTGTGTCCCAAACCTAAAAAAGTTATTCTGCCAATCATGTTACACAACCACTAGCCGTCAGTCATATTCCAAGTGAACAACCCGATATTGAAAATCAACAAAACCTCAGAGTTGATACAAGATACGATTGTTCTATTTCCCCTGCACGCTTAGGGCTCATGTATGTGTATACCTTTCGTCTGTCTGTCCGTAACACAAATTCTGCTCCTTTTGTACAGTCTGATGAAGATCATGTCATTTTAACGATAAGAGCTGAATCAGACCTATTGCTAATCATGTTTTTTTTGGTGGTATCACAATAGGAACACGAACAATTCACAAAGTCAATCTTCGTATCCAGGGATAGATAAGATCGTTTCAATTATTTTCGCACAACGTCTAATCCTAGAGCCGCTCCGTAGAAAATGCCATTACGCACATAGTGTGGGGCTCGGAGGCTCGTGGGTGTCATCCTATACCCACTAAAACCTCAGTAACCTTCCTCCAGGACTTGAGGCAATGGCCGCCTTCGGTTTATTATTATTTCTTCCTTCCGAAGTCGGCTTCCCGTGCAATTCGTCACTCCCAACGCATCTTCCATATGGTGTACGTAACCTCAGAGATCACTATAGAATCTATGCGCCCCGGCTACGTCTTTGCCTGATGTCAGTGACCTTGTGATCAAGCTGCATCCTAGCTACTCTCCCAGGGTGGGTTTTGCGAAGTCTATTCCGCGCTTCTCACGCAGCAATTTGACTACTTCCCAGGTAGTGCTCTGCCCGGACGGTTCGCATTCGGTAAGAATATGTTCAAAGAAAACCTGAAAGATTTGTCATTAGACTGTTGTCGGTCATCATGCTGGTCACCTAGAAGCCTTTCATCATCGTTCTCTTTCAGGGCCTGACTTGACGAATCGCATACTAAAAGAGTCTTTGGTAAGTAAGCGTTACCCGGCGGATGTACCGTGATTGGCTAAAATATGAGGCAGATGGTTTATAAGAGGCTGGCCTCTATGACGGCGCCCGACGGACATAACAACAAATTTATAATAGCTGTTTGAGGTGGCGTACTATTTGCGAAGTCCGGAAAGGGTAGAAAGTCGCTCTTCCTGTTCAGAGAAGCTTTATTTAGGGTGACAAGAGACCACAGGCATCGGCAATATTTTTTCTGATGTCATCTATACCAAAAGGCGGACTCATTGTCGCACTCGTGACGATTGGAGGCAGGCAGAGCGGTGCCGCCTCCCATATGTCCTTCCGCAATCGCCCAATCGTTCCATGAATTTCGTCACTAGGTATGCGGTCGGCTTTGGTAATCACTGCCTGGAGAGTGAATGGCTGTCTCCCACGCTGGTCGATTAGTTTCGTCGAGAGATGGGAAAGCATCCGGGCATCATACGTGTTCAAGGGATGCTTGGCATTGAAGAGAATATAGATTCTGCAGAGCCTAGATTTTGGCATGAGGAGAAGCAGATGATGATTGAGTTTGGGGAAAGGACACATACTCACGCCGCGTCTCGATGTACTTGTCAAATAGGGCTCCCCATTCTGCTTTTCCCCGCGCGCCATATCCGGGTGCATCAACTAAAATGAGCTTTCCCGGTGCTGCGCCGACACGAAAAAAGTTGAGTTCACGTGTCCGACCCTACATGGTACGAGGATTACTTAGCTTCCTTCAGAAGATTTCACATAAGAAAGGAGAAGGCCTACAGCTTTCTTACTCGTGTGCAAAAGATTCCTCCGGCCCAAGACAGCGTTAAACAACGTGGACTTGCCGCAATTGGCACGACCTTGCAAATGATGGTTTGGCTCAGCATTTTGACTTGACGTGGCTCAATGGGTTTACTACCTGTGACAATGACCTAGTGAAGGGTGAGGTCATTGACTCTGGAGTGTATGAGAATAGACTCACCTCTGGTAGACCATGTAGCTCCGGGATCGATGTCACCGATCCGGCTGCTGCAACAAATTCCGCCGCACCACCATTACCGAATATCCGAGCTGCAGAAAAACTTCTGGAGGGCAGAATCAAGCCTTTAGCCGTTCCATGGCGATAAAGAGAAGACAACATGGACAGACATCTATATCATTGTCACGTAAGTAAAACGAGATGTATTATGTAAGCACAGCGAATCTTTGACCATTGCAACCGAGTGACACTTGTAGCAGATAACACCACCTCCTGGCTCACAATCAATGCTAGGAACGCGATAACCATCTCAGGAGAATAAATCTCCAAACAAGTACTCAAGTTCTCGATACTCTGCTGGAGGTCGCGCCGAGAATCATGTTGTCAAAGTCTGAACCACTTCTACCCCCAGAGCTCGAACACAGTATTTTTGAACTTACAGCCAGAAATTATCCGGGAAATGCATATAATTTTGCATTGGTATCGCGACGCGCTCAGGTCTGGTATGTGTTGTGTCATCATCGTTAATCGAGATTCATCATGCCAGGTCCACTCAGGATGGAAGCCATTTTGTATGAAACCATTACTCTTTCTAGCCACAAAGTGTGCAAGAGCTTCCTTTATGCTGTCAAACATCGTCTGCCGAGTTTTTTTGCTGCCAACGTGAAGTCCCTTTGCATACCTGGCGACATAGAACTAGACCACGCATACTCAATTTTGACCGTCTGTCAAGGCGTCATCAACCTTGCATACTGGATCAATAGGAATCCTGCGTCACCGAAACCATGGCCCGAATCCCATTTTCCCGTCATCTCCACGTTGAGGCCTGTACGCCTTTCAATCAACACAGCAGGTCTATTTGGGTCTGCGATGCCTCCAGACCTTACTCACCCGTTTTTCTCCCGGGTAACTCATTTGGAAATCGTCGATTGGCCATGGCCCGTATTATCCACGGAGTTTGAGCTTCTCCCATCATTGACTCACCTTGCACTTGATCTAGACAGCTATGATGAGTCTACCATCAGCAAGTTGCGTCACATATTTGAGGCTTGTGTTAATCTTCGCGTCCTTCTCTGTTTGGTAGCAGATGAAGAGAGAATGATAAATGCAGCCTCTGCAATTGCTGCATCGGATAGCAACTTCGACCACAGGCTGGTCATCCTGTCGGATTCTGATGTCATCGCAAACTGGGAAAGCTCTTTACAGAGCTCGGAACGATGTCACTGGACTTTTGCAGAAGCGATCATAGCAGACAAGCAAGGTAAGATTCGCGGTACCCCTCGAAGTAGTGTACTGACATGACAAACCTGTAATTTCGTCCAATAGGTTCCCAAACGTGAACTCATATTTATTGCCTCTTCTGCACTATTACAACCTAGACCTCCGACTCGGGAGACGTCTCAGGTGCGAAGAATTGCCTTCGCTTCCACCAGAGTACGTACAATGACCGGAAGATGTTATATATAAGGTTTGGCTAGTTGCTTCTAGAAGCCGAATATTCCCATTGAGAGTTCTTAGCTTTCTTTGAGTTCATCCTGGTCTCCCGCTGTCCACCGGTACCGTATGTATCTTAACCATGTCTCAGGATTTAAATTGAATGTTCGTTGCTTTCTAGCCCGAATTACCACAAACTTGTATGGAAAATCAGATAAAGTCGTGCGGGTGTCGAAAAGATGTAGCCGGGATGGATCGATGTGTGACCGCAGGGAAATCAAAGGCAAAGAAAAAAAGAATCTGTGGCTAGCAAAAATGCCATTTTCCCGGTGCTACATAGAGTGGATGTTTTCGGCCCAGACTATGAAACAGGCTGGGGTAAGGATGAACCTAGATCCTGGCCTTCCGCGAGGCTTTGTCAGCCGGATGCCACATTTTTGAGCGCACGCCCGGTCCGCCCTATGTTGTCGGTGAGACGTCTTGTTACAGCTTGAACTTCTACTGCCACGTCCCCGTCCTCGAGTCTCCCTACTTGTTTTTCACCTCACTTTATCGCCAAGAGGATCCTCGATTATGAGCCACGATCCTCGACGATGGCCCCTATAGGGTTGTCGCAGCTCTGAGACCTGACAGACACCTATTATGCGCCCAGCTTATCCTTTAGTTGTTCTCGTTTTGAAGGCCGTCTCGTCCATCGAAAAGCCCTTTCTTGGAAACCTCATGACTACAGAACTAGGTTCTCTGCCAATCGAGGTTGCGCCACAGCATCACTTCTGGAGGGTCATGTACGCTGTGAGGATGTTCCACTGCAGTTCAAAGAATGCGGAGGATGTGCTCCGCGCCACAATGGCTGTGTACTAGGCTGATCACCCCATTTCGAAGCTCGAAGGTTTATTTTCATCTTTTTGTCAGCCTCCTAAAATCATTTGTGAAACAGCTCCACCACAAACACGCTCTATTTCTTCTCTCAACTTCTCTCATCTCTTCCTTCTGCTTTTCCATTGAGCTCGATCTCTCATGGATATCAACATAGAAATCACTACACCTCGCGCCACGAACGACAACGCCCTCGCACAGTATTTTGGGGGAGCTCCCGTCAACGGAGTCCCCAGTGGAGTGCTGCAGTGGCCGGAGGCTGACCATCATCATGGCCTCAACTACTTCAATGCCCCCTCTCTGGATTCTTGGTCCGAGGAAGATCCCAACAAGTACATCGACGCCAACCATCCTATGGTCATGGATGACCGCGAGTTCGACCTGTTGTCCGATCACTCCCACTCTACCACCACTGATTCCGACAGCCGTGGTTCGTCCAATGCCTATTCCACCGGATCCCTGCCGTCCAATGGGCATACGAACTACGGCCATCCCGAGTCGGATTGGCAGCATTTCTCGACGTACGGTCCCCATGGCCAGTCGCAGCTTCTTCCCGCCATGAATTCTGCGGCCTCTCTATACGGCCTCATGGATCACGACCATGTCTCCAACCCCTTCCTCATGCACCCCTCGTCAGATGTTCTCTCTCCCACGATAGACCCTGCTACGTTCCACCACAATACCCCATCTCCGGCACGAGCTGCAGGTAAAGTCAGAGCACATCCACACCCCGTCTCTCCGAGTGTGTCCAGCTCTCTGGAAGAGCGTCCTTGCGTTTCCTTATGCGATCTCAACCCTCCCTACATTCCAAATACCCAGGAAGATATCGACGCGGAGCTGAAGCTGCTCTCATCATCTGTGGAGGTGTTCGAGCTGCCATCTCGCAAACGCTCTAGGAGTCTTGGGCATGAAGAGGGCGACCGTGCTATTATTGTCCCCACCCATCTGCCTGCAAAGATGCCACTGGACCCCGCTGGTACGATTAGGGGTTCGCGGCGCCGGGCGCCCTCCTTCACGTCTTCCTCTTCTTCTGACCTTAGTGACAGCCCTCCCTCCCCCAAGCGCACGAGGCTGGCGCCTCAAAAGGTCAAGGAGGAACTCGAACGAGTTGATGACGACGTCAATGACGCTGAAAGTGACGTTACCGACAGCGACATATATTCCCCTTCCAGCTCACCATCTGTCGACGGTTCGCAGAGTGATTATTCGGAAAGCAAATCTCTTCCACTCACTCGTGGGCCGAGGAAGCTCAGTAGCAAAAACGTCCTCAAAATGAGCGCGGCCGACGCCCTTGCTCAGCTGTCTGGTTCGACGTCTAGCGCCATGAGTTACGATCCGGATGGAGAATGGGACCCTGCGGATGCAAGAGGTTCGACGTCGTCTTCGAGGCGCAATCACTCGATACCAATCCCTGTTCCTGTCCCGCATCTTACCAAGAAGAGCCGCGGTAGGAAGGTGCCCTATATCAACGCCAGAGTTGCTCGAGGATTACCCTTTGAAGATTCGACATACGATGGCGACGATGACGGCCATGACAGGAGAGGTGGTCCGAGTCGGAGAGGAAGAGGCGGTGGTAGGAGTGGTGGAAGATCCTTCATTTGCACGGTGGAAGGGTGTGGCAAGTGTTTCATCCGTGGCGAGCACCTGAAGAGACACGTTAGAAGCATTCACACCAACGACAAACGTAAGTTTGGTGGCTCACATCGTGTTCGCAAATGACGTTCTGCTTTTTTTGACCATTCAGCTCATGCGTGCCCATACCCCGGATGCGGAAAATCTTTCAGTAGAAGGGATAACCTCGGACAACACGTCCGTTTGCATTTGGCTGGCAATGCTTAATCTTTGGTCCGGTTTTCTTTCTACTTCTTATTTTTCGTTTCGTTCGCATTTGATCTGGATTCGTTTATGTAAAAGGGAATCGAATACCCTACATATCTTCCCACCCCATCTCTCTGGAAAATACCTCTAGAAACCAATCCGGATCTTCCTTTCTGCGCTACTTTGGAGTACCTACATTTGTTCTCCTGTGTCTGTTTTTTTAGATTTTTGAGGTAGATTCTATATATGGTGTTTGAGATAAGATTCACGATAAGATCAACAAAGCGCATGGCTATCTTTTTACGGGCCAAGGCCAGATTGTCAACCGTTTGGATAATGAATTCAGACAATCATCAGTCAGGCAGTACTAGGACCTTTCCTCCCCTCTATAAAACGACAGGCGATGCGTCAATTGATCGGCTCGCGTTCTTCCATCTTCTTGAGAAGCTCAAGGTATAGAGTTTGTTTAGTTGTCGAGCGATACGCGTACATCGATGCATACTCATTCGACCGAACCAAAGACCCAAAAGAGAACGGGTTGGGTAAATCATAAGGTATTTTGAACCATCCATCACAGGAACGCTGACCCAAAACTCAGATCCCTTCAAGATACCAGGCCCCGAGAGGTGAATGTGGCACCTTCCCTCCACTTCCAAGTTTGTTCTAACCATTGAGACAGTATCTCTGACCATATGTACCGGATGGCCATACTTGCAATGCTTTCTTCCGATACGAACCTTGACATCTCCAAGTACTAAATATCATCCATTGCACTGGTTCAACGGTTCAATACATTTCTACAGATGCGTCATGATGTGCTTAGTCCACGACCTCGCGGAAGCTCATGGTGCGTTCTTTCCTCACTTGTACACAACCAATGAGCTAGATAAACATGACAGTAGGAGACATCGCACCAAGTGAGAACATTCCAAAAGAAGAAAAGACTAGACGTGAATTGGTATTTCCTGAACATTGAGGTCTAATGATCTTCTAGATTGTTGACGTTGAACAGGAGGCGATGCATAATTTTGTCAATAATATGTTACATAGTTCTCCGGCCGCCCTGAGAATATTCGATCTCTGGAAGGTATTTCTAATCGTTCTGAACCCGAGAGCTATTTGATCCATTTCATTCAATTATATAGGAGTACGAAGAGGGGAAGACTGAGGAAGCAAAATTTGTCAAGGGTAGGTTGGATGTAACATATTACACTTGGAATGACATTCATCACTCAATCACAGATCTTGACCGATTCGAGATGGCTTCACAAGGTAGAATGGGTATTTGCTGAAATTAATCATCAATTGATTACTTTTTTCCATCTTAGCTTTGGAGTATGAGCGCAATCACGGCGCCACAACCTTACAACCTTTCTTTGATAGTAGTCTACCCAAGATCCGACATCCTGAGGTGAAGGGATGGGGAGAAGATCTGGCTGCCGAAAGGCTGCATTTCAAATCGGATAATTGATGTGCGAAACGATAGGAAGTCGTTGGAGAGAACAACCCGTTTTCCAACCGGTAGATTACATATATTTATTCGGGCCTCGAATACGAGGATTCCCCAATTCCATCAATACTCTTAATGATGGAACAGTCTTAAAGAGGTGTGCACGAAGACAATGCCGTGCTCGTCAGCTGCCTTGATGCATTCCCCGTCCATAACACTTCCGCTGGGCGCAGCGAGGTATTTAACACCACTCTTCTTCGCCCTATGAACGTTGTCAGGGAAGGGGAAGAACGCATCACTCGAGCACGCGACCCCATCAAGTTTGGCTGCCCACTCCTTCTTCTCCGCGTCAGTCAAAGGCTCAACAACGCCCTCGAATAGACTTTCCCATTGTGACTTCTCGCTGCCCTCCAGGACCTCTCCGGAAACATAAAGATCAATGGCGTTAGCCTTTTCGGCGCGCTTGACGCCCTTTTTGAAGGGAAGCGCAAGGACACGAGGGTGATGGCGGAGCCACCAGAGATCAGCCTTGCCGCCGGCAAGACGCGTACAGTGGATACGTGATTGTTGGCCGGCACCAATGCCCACGGTTGCTCCGTGGTAAGCGTACGCCACGCTGTTAGATTGAGTGTATTTCAGTGCGAGAGTAGCGACGATGAGATCGATCACGGCTACGCTGGGGAGCTGTTTACCATCAGTTCATGGGTCAATCAAGTGAATGGGGGCAAGCTTACATCCTTGTTCTGAGTAACAATAGTCTGGAACAGTTCAGGACCGATCTTGCAGTCATTGCGCCTTTGTTGAAGAGAGACGCCGTATACCTGCTTCGTCTCGATGGCAGGTGGGTTATACGAGGGATCAATCTGGGTAAAGATGAGCTCAGCAATATGTTCAGCTAGAAGTCGTTACGAGCGCACCTGGAGGACACAGTATTTCCCCGCTTTCTTCTTCTTCAAAATGTCGAGAGCTTCTGCAGAGTATCCTGGGGCAATAATTCCGTCAGAAACCTCACGAGATATGATGCGCGCAGTGGCAACATCGCAAGGCGCAGAAAGGGCAATGAAGTCTCCGAAAGAGGACATTCTGTCAGCGCCACGAGCTCTCGCGTATGCAGAAGCAAGAAGGGTAAGAGGCTCCTTCAGATCATCAACGCCGTAGACCTGCTTTTCAGTCTCATCGAGCTCAACACCAACCGCCACTCCTGCAGGAGATACGTGCTTGAAAGACGCAGCAGCGGGGAGGTTAAGAGCCTCTTGGAGTTCTCTAACCAAAGCATAAGAATTCAAGGCATCCAGAAGGTTGATGTAACCAGGGGATCCAGAAAGGACTGGGAAAGAAGATCAATTATTGTCGAGGCATAGGGAAATGATGGACATGCCTTTGAAAGGGAGTTCACCTTCTGTCACATATGCTTGTGCAGGCTTCTGGTGGGGATTTGCTCCGTATCGTAGCGCGATGCGTTGAACAGGAGCGACAAGTTTGTCTGCAGGAAGTTCAGCAGAAGCGTACTGTTCGCGGAAGTATCCGCTGATGGCCTCGTCATACTTCGCCGTCTGTTCGAACGCTTTGAGAGCAAGCCTGCTCCTGAAGCTCTGACCGATGTCTCCTTGTCCTTGCGTATACGCGGTCAAGAATTCGGCGTAGTCGGCAGGGTTGGAAAGAATGGAGACGCGTTCGTGGTTCTTTGCTGCAGCGCGAAGTAGTGTGACTCCACCGATGTCTATCTCCTCAATGGCGTTAGCTAGGGTGCAGCTCGGCTGTGAGATGGTGGCTTCAAATGGATAGAGATTGCAGACCACGATCGAGATCGGTGAGATACTCTGTGCTTTCAGATCCTGTTCATCTGAAGCGATGGAACGCGCCAAAATGCCTGAGATACTTCATTAGATGTCGTTTGACGGTTTATCCGTGAAACGGACCTCCGTGTACTGCTGGATGCAATGTTTTGACGCGACCACCCAACATCTCCGGTGCTTTTGTGATGTCTGAAACATCCCTACCAGATTAATTCATAAATATGTTTTTGCCAAAAGGAAAGATATCATACTCAATGGGGATTCCAGCATCTCTGATTTTCTTTGCCGTTCCTCCTGAACCCAACAGTCGAATACCTGCCTTGGAAAGCCCTTGTGCAAGCTCGATCAGGCCAGTCTTGTCGTAGACAGAAAGAAGGGCTGTATTCAATAGTTATGCGTGGATCGATCCCTCCAAAAATTGTTATCTTACCAATTGGCTGAGCCATGGGTGCTGTGAACGATGTTATGGGCGAAGTTCTCGTGAAGCGGAAAAAAAGTAATCGATACTGATTAGATAAGGTAAGAATCTGCCTGGGTTGCTATTTTCCAACTCCAATTGCTTCTCATCTTCAAACGAAATCGTTTACTAAGCATCTCCCTAATGACTGCCCAAGATCATGATCTATTTGTTCCTTGTGAATGTACTCTTAGCGTCCATGTCGACCTGCAGACCTCCTTTGTTTGATCAGGAGTGGCCCAGCATTCACTGAATACGGACCCTCCTTTTGAACGACGGTAAAAAATGTATGGCAGCAACTGTGTCCTTATGAAAAGCAGGAGCCATTGTTTTAACGCAACGTCTTAGTGGCTCGCGGCGATTTTCTTGCTCGCTCACTTCGACTGTATTCACTTAAATGGTCCCTCGAGTTACGATAACTTCTACCTCTACGAGTAAGCATCTTGCATGGGTCATTTGAAGACGTCACACTTACTCTTCCGAAAATCAGATCTCAGCGAGCAAACTTTTGACGGACTTCCTCCCGAGAACTTCGTCGAAAGTATCTGAAAAATACCTCTGTGGCGTCATCGCAAGAGTCCTGTCGACTCCGTGTACGTTGGATTTTGTATCCTTACGCAGATCCAGCGAATCATACAATAGCCCGAGTGACTGTTGGCTGCCTTTTAAGCCATACCAGGACCTCGTTTACACACTTCTCGACAACACCAAAGTGGCTCTCGGAGAAACGGTCAAGCCAAGTCCATCTCGGAAAAGCGAAGCTTTCAAGCAAAACCTTCTTACAATCGACGCTATCACGGTTTTAGAAAATCCTCACGCATACGATGACTCTTTGCAACCGAGGAGGATCTGTACTTGCTATTCATGAGCGTGCGTTCCAAATGTCTCATCGCCAGCATTCATAATTGCTGTTCATGCGCATGCGTTCCCAATGTCTCATTGCCAGCATTCATAAACAAATATTCCTACGATTACCCTCGGCGTCTTCGAGTTTCTCCCGCTCTCTTCACGCAGGGCGAACAACTTGTGTCCGAAGCGTCGCTGACAATGACCATGTCAAGTCGCTTTGACATTGCAGGTATCCGCGCTAATACGACGACGGCCAGACTCTGGTATTTCGATCGATCTTGCATCATTCGTTCGGCCCCCCTTCGACTTTGTTCGATCGCTTCAGACACTTGCGCTGGTGATATATGCACTCGGTGGCAATCAGTACGGCCTGGGCTTCGACTCACACTTGATTCCTCCTAGTTACACATACGGCGAATACATTAAACAGCTCAAGGGCGAGGACATTCTTTTCCTGCCCATATTCGAGGGCGATACAGGGATACTCTTTACAATGGTCCAAGAGGCACTAATACACTCTTCTCTTCGAACACTTGGGATGCAGAGCGGCTGGCATTGAAATTCAATTGGCCACCTACAAGTTCACAAATGAAAAAATCTGCCGTTTTATTGCAACTGTGGAACTCTCTTGCCTCATGCAGGACCTATCTTCCACAAGTCGTCCTCCGCAGAGGAATTGGGCCTTCCACGAGTTAAGTTGTTGTGTGACGATTTGTCCGATTTTTGACGTAGATCGATATCTCGCTGTTCTTGTGACTCCTATGTATCGACATCTTTGGTAAGTAGATAACATCCAAGAGTCCAAGAAGACGTTCATGGACTCTTCAACACAACATCGGTGCAGCGTCAGTTTCTCGCCAGGTCACTATTCTGCCTACAGAATTGCGTAGGTAATCTTATGATACATGGGTCGTCGTCTGGGTCGAATGAGGTGCTCAACGACTGCCATGACCCTAATTCGGCTCATCCAACGGGAACCCTACCCCTTCATGGGCACCATTGATCTCTTTCGTGCGCCTACCAATCCGCCCCCTCATTGCTACGAGCATGACCTTGAGTCCTATTTTCTCGTCTGGGCTTCACTCCACTTCGACCTCAACGAGAAGGTGCGCCGGCCCATTCGTCCTGTGGCGACGCAGTGGGAGGGCCCGATGGTTGCTGCTGCCATCGAGAAAAGGGTATTTCTGTCTGTATAGCGAATAGCCTGAGTTTCAGGGACTTCGGTATTATTGGATCTTATTTGCGTGCACTGCTGGCGGATCCCCCGGCTTTCGGCAACCTTATGGCCGTTTTACAGCCCCGAGCTCGGATCGATCTCTGTACTGAGTCGATCTAGCCTTTGTACATGTAGAGGTAGACGTCAGGTGCGTAATTTTACGATCCCGGACTTCCCCACGAATACTTTCTGAGTCGGTGCAGACGGCGATCTAATACCCTCCATTTTTCATGAGCAGCTGTATAAATTTAGAAATGCGGGGTAGGAAGTTCGAAGCTGTACAAGTATGATCGTCCGCAGATCTAGAAGTTGATTCCGACTCGGACTTCTGTCTTCTCGGCGCCGTGAATCTCGAGTCCTCTGGTATGTTGAAAGGTGGTTTCATTGCGTTCCAAAAATCGTAAACGAACAGAGAACACAGCAACTTCTCAACTGCACTTCTTCAAATTCAGAGCTCAAGCTTGTCATCGACAGCGGCCTAGCGCCAATCAAGCACTATTCATTGATACGTATACGCCCTCATCATCAGGTCTACATTTCTCAGTTCTCAGGGTCAATCCCATACCGCCGGCACCGGACCTACATCCGCAAAACGAAAATTTTTCTATGGGAAAAGTCGAACTTCGGTCAAGAGCCGTTGAATTGCCATCTTTGTTTAATGGCCGAATTGACTGAATGTAATTGTTTCTCCAAGGAGCAACTTGTGCTTTTACAAAGATCTGACTGAACCTGAACTGCAGTCGGAGCGGATAGTCTTCTTATGGATCATAACATTTATTGTCCATGTCGGGCGGGATTTTTCGTTTCCGCATTTCTGAAAAAGAACCCAACGTCTTCTCGATGTTTGTTCCAGTTGATCGTGAGTTTTCGCTCTTTCAAGAAGGCGAATCACTGAAGTTTGGCGCTCAGACGCTCGTAATTTTTTCAGCCTATTAGAATTCAACGAGTCCTTTCGCCAAGAAACAGAATCATCCCGTTGCAAACCATAAGGAGTTGGGAAAAAGTTCAACAACTTCTCTGGAGGATAACCATTGATATTTTTTCCCTGTGAGAAGTGTACTAACAGAAAGAGAGTATAATCTCTCAGACAGAAAAGAGCTTATCGTGAGTACAGGGCCGACGCTTCCTTCCGCAAGGAGATTGATGGATAAGACTGGCGTGAAATTTGTTCCCGACGTTTGAAGTTTCGGACATTAGAACCCTTGACCATATTCCTTTGAACTGCATTGTCAAGACTGAAGTCGGTGGTCAGGGCTGCAATGAATTCTGTTGAGGTAGGCTCGGCCATCGAGAATAGAGATGGAAACTTACGTACTGGGAGTCCCAGTAGAGTTAAATATAGTTTCGGTGTACCACGGGCAACTGTGGAGAAGAGATGATTTAAACCCGTTTGGACGCGTCATTCTGATATTGAAAGGCCACACAAAGCTTTTTGGCAGGTTGAAGGGATCAGGGAGCTTCCGGCGGTACTTTTGGAAAACATCACATCTATAACATACATCGAACTGGAGCATTGCGAGTTATGATAACCGAAAAAAGTTCTTCCAACGCGACGTTATTGACTTGTGGGTATTTGCTAGACGGCAGTCATGCAGATGATATGGATATTACATATGCATTCTTCGCAACTGTTTTGAGAGCATCGGCGACCGTTGTTGTAGGCTGTGCAAGGGGGTAGAAAGGTAGAGGAGAACGCAACCATGGGGAGCGGACAATGACATGCGTTCACCAGAGAAAAATTCGAGTTATAGCATCATGTCATGCACAGTGGTACCCAGATTGAACGGGTATGTCGAGTGGTCTCAACCACAGGTAGTCGCAGTCCTTAGGATGGCTGTCACATGGAAATCGAGAAAAATGAATACGTTTACATATTTTTTCATCGAACGGGACCATTCGATTATGATCATGCAATCCGTGTGATAGGTCGTTCGCGAGTGTTTTGAGAATGCTGTTGAGTGAGGTCCAAGGTTGGTACGGGCGGGACGTACAAAGGGTGGAAGAGAACACGATATGGGGTGAGGGATGACAATGAACTAGAGGTCACACGTTCACCAGCCAAAAAATGATTCCTCCCGTTGCCAATACGATGATGCCCAGCGCCCGAGCTGAAAGGGCCCATAGACGTCATACGTGGCCTCTAGAGTGTCAAGGGCGAGACCACTACGATACTGGGCTGTGCTTTGAAAATGTAATGGAGATCCTAGCCGTGTGTACTCATGTGGCGACACCCCAGTCCCTCAGGATGGCCGCGCAACTCGAGAAGAAAAAAAGTCGACTGCCTCGCAGTAGTTTTTCATTTCCCAGTCTCCAGATTGAACGGCACCACGGTTGTCGTACGCATGGGCACGATACATCGTTCGCGAGTATTATATTTTGAGAACAATGTCGAACGAGCACCGCTATGGTACCAGGGCCAGGGGCCGTACGAGAGAGTAGAAAATGCGGTACTACTGGAGTGGAATTGAGGGAACTGGAAATCATAGAAATTCACAGAACATTAGTCTATACTGCGCACGTTCAATCATATGCCCAACGCCCGGATTGAACGGGTCCATCGACATCGACGTCATACGTAGCCTGACAAACGGCAAGGGAGAGGACCACTACGATACTGGGCTGTTCTTCGAAATATATAGTGGGTACCCTTGTCGTGCGTACGTGACAATGACAACCGCCGCACCAAGGTCCAAAATCGAGAAAATAGGCAAATGTCCCTTCATTCCCAGTCCCCGGATCGAACGGGGTTACTGAGCGATCGCACGCCGATAATCACTCGCAAGTGTGGGGAGTATTGTCGAGCGAAGACCGTCGTGGTACTGGGTCATGGAAGGGGATAGATGAGAACATGGTCATATGGTATGTATGAGGGTACTGGCAATCACGAAAAAGAAAATGGTTAGGACACAGCTGCCGCTCTTTATATGCCCAGCCCGGATCGAACGGGCCCGTCACGGTCGTGGCTTCGCGAATGTGAATAGAGAGTACCACTACGACACTGGGCTGTTCTTTGAAGGATGTCGTAAGTATCTAGTCCCGGGTATGTCACGGTGGGAACACCCCATTTCTGAAGATGGCTGCGCACCATTATCAGAAGGAAAAAAAGATCGACATGTTGTTAAAGTTCTCTCATTTCCCCCCGGATCGAACGGGGTCACTGGTCGCATAGATGATGTCGATGCTCGTTCGCAAGTGTTTTGCGAACAATGTCGAACGAGGGCCGTTGTTCAACTGGGCTGTACAAGAGGGTTGATGAGAACGCGATATGATGATCAGGGAGGACCACTCCGGCTCTTCAAAGGGTGCAGTGGAGATCCCTGTCGTTACGTGGCATAAATCTCGAGGCAGGAAAACCACCACATGTCCACCAAAACCGAGAAAATAAGAGTCGATTAGCACTCGTACATGATACATTGTGAGAGTAATGCAGTGTCGAGCGAAAACCGTGGTGGTATGTACGAGGCGTAGAAGAGAACGCGATCACGAAGGCGCTGATGAGCAAAAATGGATACTGTATGCAATCTAGGCCATCACCCGAGTTGAACGAGCTCATGGACGTTGTATGGATGTACGTGAAGCCAGTAGAGGCTACGCGGCGACACTCGAGCTCGGAACCCCGTGTCTCAGCCTCAATGGAAATCCGAAGAAACATAGAGAAAGATTTTGGAACGCTGGGAAATATGGAACCTGGGTCGAACAGGGTGCCATTTGGATTCTAAGATTCCTGGTGGGAACCTTTGGAGAGTAAACAGGTTGGGTATTGGGGTGTACGGTCTGGAGGTGTCAAGTTGATTGGTATTGGGTGCTAGCGCGGGAGAAGACTAAAAGAAAGTTAAGCTGAGAATATAAGTGGGTTGTTGGGGAAAGTTAGAGTGAGCTTACATACCTCTAAACTCGACGGCGATCAGTACTTGTATATCCCAGAAAGCCCTTGCAGATGAACGGAAGTTGTCAGAGCAACGCGACGCTGTTCCGTTTGGTACAAGAGAGCAAAAAAACGTTGTGCGGGCCGTAACTAGATTGTAATGCCTAACTAAGGTGGCAACCTAACCCCCGGGTCGAACGAGGCAATTTTCGGCAACAGTGCGGAGGGTGCAGTGACGAGGACCACTGCGGTACCAAGTCTTGTGTGGAATACGTAGGCTTGAGTATGAGGCTAACTGAGCTTCGTTGAGTGTGGATCGAGGGCAAAAAGTTTGACCGAGAGTGGAGTATACGCACCTAGGCTGGTTCCGTCATACTTACTGACACTTGACACTGCGAATGATGTGCCATTGCGTAAGTTCCTGAGTTGAGCGAGATATTGCTTCGTGACTGGCTCTGTAGGGACTATGGTCAAGAAGGGGCGATTTTGCTAGAGTGCAACCTCCTGAGTCATGAATGGATATTGAAGACGGTTCAAACACCGGTGAAAAACCTGGACTTGGATCAAGAACCTTACGGGAACTCTTACTCTCCGGCCTCTAAATTAGGCTGCCTCAGGCTCTTGGTTTCTTGAGTAAGAATAGCTTGTTTCCGGAGATAGCCAGAACAATGATGTGCGAAGTTCGCGTTCAAAGAGAAAGCTAGTCACGTTCTCGGCGCGGCGCGTGGTTTATGTTCAACTTCCACCATCGAGTGGCCTCGCTTTCGCCTTCTTTCTTCTTCTTCTTCATAACCTCATCTAACGAACGGCTGGATGCTCATCATGCCGTTCCCGTTTACATTCAGTCTATTCGTTCCGGGGCTGTCCAACCCATTTAGCAGCGCCACCCGGTCGGAACAGCAACTTCCACCGACCCCGGTTGACAAGCTCGGGAGTTTGCAGTCTCAGAAGCAAAAGATACAAATAACACGCCCTCGCCCACCACCTGATTCTTCTGCTTCCCCTGTGCTTACTCCTTTATCGAGAAAAAGAGGCTGGGAACCTGCTTTTGCTCCCACGAGCCAATCTTCAACTACCCTGGCGTCGACGAGTGGATATCTTGATACGCCTGCCAAGTACAAGACGATGGCAGAACGAAGCGCAGATGAATTTCACGAGGTGGAAATGTTTGCCGATGCAGGTGTGTTTCGGTTTCATGTGTTTGATGAACATGTTTGCCTGCATAGCACACCTCGTTTTTTGCGCGTGTGTTTTGGCCTTCTTGTGCGTGCTGACTGGGTTTTATACCGCGTTGAAGACTCTGGAGAATTTCTTATTCTCTTCTCCTCTGTTCAGTTTTTGCCCTAACCCAACACACACATTCTTTCGTTCTTTTGTTCTCAAATCAATCTTTACAATGTTCGATCGTCTCATCCTCCTTCTTCACATAGAGATGCCACCCCCGGCCAAGCGCCGCCGCGGTCTCGCAGGCTCGATCGTTTCAACAGCCCTCAGCGCTGCGCTCATCGGCACCGCAGTGGGGCTTACGGTCTATCGCCTGTAAGTACCCTCCTTCACCCCGATCAATCTCATCTCGACTAACCTCATCCGTTCGTAGTTGGAGAGATCGTGGTAAAGAACCTCCCAGGCTGGAGGAACAGCACCAGCAAATTCCTCCCCCTCCTTACCAACAGGGCAGCTGGAAGCCCAACACGCCCCTGTCTGCACCGCTACAAACTACCCCTGCCGCCCCTACAACCCCTCGAAGAAAGAGGGAACGACATCCTGTGCATTCTGCGAGCAAACGGTCCACTGCACACCGCCGCACCCACGCCCGAACTCCCCTGCACAACGCCACCTCCTCAAGACCTTTCCCACCATCCCAACCCGAATTCAACTTTCCCTCAGCGCCCGCGCCGGAGTCTATGGAAGTCGAAGATCAGGTTCGTCTTTTATTTTTTTTGAGCACGGGAAAAAAACTTAACGAAACTCTTTTCGAAAGATGGACTGGATCGGCGACAAGCTAAGCAAGCTGATCGAAGAAGGCAAGCGCGCACTGAGCCGCGAAGTCGTCGTGATGTCCGACTCGCAAGAAGACGAAGTTGACGATGGCAGCGGCGCATGGGAAGAAGAAGACTCTTACTCACATACTACTATTACCCACACCCGTACTACGTCTGCCTCTCCCTCGCGCACCGGCTCCCTGCGCCGTTCAACCAAACGTCCACGCGCGCTCCTCCCTTCCTCCTTCGCTCCCACCACCACAGCGACAACAATGCACCACGCCTCCCTCCCACCAAGCCCTTCCTCATCAACCTTCGGCTCTAGCTTTGTGCCTTCGTCCTCAGCTCCGCAGAGCACCAGTGCATGGCAGAGGAGCATGGGATACGGACACGGGCACGAGCCGGCGTTGACGCCCAGCTCCAGTTCGAGTTGGAGGGAGGACGAGAGGGCTTGGGAGAGTCCTGAGCTTAGAGAGTCAATGGAGAGGGCGCGAGCGATGTTTGCAAGGAATAAGGGGTCGTAAGCGAGCGTATGAAGGGCTGGTTCCTTCGCCCTGCCCCTGCCCACGTCCCCGCTCGGCTGTCGCCGTTGGGCATTCGAAAAGCCGTTGAGCACATGACTTTCATCAGCACGAAGAGGAATGTCGTGCAAATTTTGTGTGTACTGTTTCGTGCACTACTACCACGCGGGCTGCCGCGACATCCACCATACTTTCATCAGTGCCACTACTACCGTTGCTACCACCGCTATTACTTCACCTCACAGCCACCGTCACTATTATCCTCCGGTTTCTAGCCCCACCAGTCCTCATCTTCGACGAGTCCTTACATACCTACCTGCATGCACCGCAACGCCTAGCCTTACACGCCCTTCTCTACCTTTATCATCCTCCCTCCGTACCTTTTCATCCGCCCTGATTTGCTGATCGTGAACGCATGACTCATCGCATTTAAGGGAGAAATCATCGTATTTCAAGGAAGAACATGAATCGTGCTCATTCAATTCAATGTGTATTTGTATCTCTAATATATGATATTTTATTGTCTCAACAAACGGTGCTTACCCCTCTTTGAGTAAATCACCGAGATTGATCCGACATTGGTTCAAATTGTGACTTTGTTGACCTTACTTGGTTCAAAGCGGCCTGAATGCGAAACCCACCTGAGCTCTTAGATGCTGCTCTTCAATATGTTCTGAACTACAATCCTCCACTGCCTGTAATTCAAGAGGACTCTCTTTGCCCCAGATTTACGCATCCTCTCACAATCTACGATACACATATCGATAGACGGCTAGCTCTTAAAAGAGTTAAGCTAGTACCCACATTTCTCAAAGACCTAGCGAAGGCCGTAGATCTTGCCATAGAGAAAGCGACCAGTGATGGCATTGGTCTACCCTCGGTTGAGGGACACGATTTTCCAACGCCCGAATCATTCAACTTTCTGAGGAGACGCACTCTACCCAAGGACGCTTACGGTATTACTCACTTATATCGGAATGGCATCTCGCAATCTGCGTGCAGGATCGCGTCTATGCTCTCACTTCATCCCACTGCTGCCACATGGTCAACGGCCGTCCGAATGACCATTAGAAACACCTTGCGCAACGAAAACTATTACACTCTAGTTGAGGATTGTATGCCAGAGATCCTCGCCCCCTATAAACCAGTGGATGAGGATGAAGGTATATATCACGTTATGGTTGATCGGGATGCATGGGAGGCACTGAGTGATGACGACCGGAAAGATCTTGAAGACATGAGGAAGAAATTTCCGTCAATGGCGCTTTGGCAGATGTTTTTCCCCCGCCAGGAAACTGAAGATATGCTGAAGGATATCTCCGCGCTAGCGAATATGGATACCTTTCCGGAAATCAACCCTCTCACCGTCCTCAAACGTTGGCCGCTCAACGATGCTTCCTTCACTCTACCGCCAGACGCCGTCAAAACTTCATGGGAAATGACTGTAGCCTCTTGGTTGGGAGCACCCGGACTGTCGCAAACAGGTGATCTTCTGAAATCACCGGTTCGTCCCGCATTTCCCCTTCGACGCAGTACTCGCACCACAATGGCTAAACTCAAGGCTGCGGCAGATTTGAAGAAGACGGAAAAGAGACCCAAACGAGAAAAAAAGCTCGAGACATCTCCTCCTTTGCCCAAGACTGCTCTCGAACCAAAGTGGCCGAATGTCGGCCTTCCAGAAAGACGGGACTTGCCTGCCATCGACAAGGACATGACTACGTCCATCATACAACATGTAACGTTCTTCTCCGCTCATCTTTTCGTTCATAGCTGACAATGTCGTGTTTTAAGGCTTGGACACGAGCTCTTAAGTGGGATTCGTCTTTCATCATTTTTCATTGTGGAACCTTTGAACGAATAGCGTTTCGACATCGCTCAAGTCAAACACTCTTCATTTCTGACCTGATTGATATCACACAATGTGAGAACCCCATGTACAGTAAAGTTCAGATAGGGCTTTTCATATCGATCATCAACGATGTCCGCGATCGTACCCGCCAGCTCATTTCTCAAGAAGCTAAGGCAATGCCCAAGAAACGTAAGCGGGGATTTTCTCCCCCAGAAACTTCTAAGCGCCCAAAGACCAGACAGAGTGCTGCTTTGGAAGAGACGCGGAAGATGGAAGATCAAAGGAACTTTAAGGTATGTTGCAAAAGCTGAGATGTCGCTGCTTACAAAAAATAATTGTTAGGCTGTGTGTAACAGTCTCAAAGACCGAAATCTTGCCTTGCTGCAGATCCGGCATGGTCCCTACAATTCCACAGTTCCATCCTCCTTTCTACGTGTTGATAGGGCAGAGTTCACGCCCAAGTCAAAGTTCAAACCTGTCGACTATTTTTGTATAACAGTTACCTCCGAACTCTCCTGGGGTGCAACGGGCGACACTCATGCAGCCGTGATCGATTTTCTCGGATCTGATGGAAAGACCCTCTCCTTTCCTCATGTCGTTGTCAAATTTGCCTTCGCTGATAGTCAAAAGAAAAGGCTGCGACATGAATTTCATGTCTATACCCACTTGATGGCCTCAGGTGCTCGAGGTATCCCTCATATGTTTGGTTTATTCGAAGATGTAGAAACCGAGGCACTAGCTCTTGTCATGGAGCACGTTGGTTCATCTCTGTGGGACTGTAGAGTTCCTGATAAGACTGATCGACTTCACATAACGATATCAGAATCAGAAAGGTAGGAATGAACACTCCTCCGAGTTTCGCTCTACTCATAGATTGCGACTACCCAGGGCTGGATACCTAGATGCTCTGAGTTCAATCCATGATGCTGGCGTTCGTCATCGTGATTTACGGATTGAAAACTTGACTATCAACCACGAAGGGAATCCGTACATCATAGATTTTGATCGTGCTGCATTGGGAGCCAATGAAAGTTCGCTTCAGCGTGAATACGAGGAATTCACGGATCTACTTGACGGAGAATATGAAACGTGCTTATCTCGAGGGACTCAGGACTCAGAAGCCACTTCAGGGGCTTGAGACTTGAATGACTCCAGACAAGTAGTGTTATTTTTACATTCTTTTGGGATAGTATCTACTTTTGAAAACTCATAAACTTCTGTCTTTTCGAGAAGCTGAATGTAGACTGGACGTGTTACCCGTGATACAAGGAGATCAATTCAGATATTGTGAATTCATAGTATGGATATTCAACAGAGGAGGAGGAGGGGAGGAACAGAGCGGAGGTGAGGGTATAATGGCAAGACAGGAGCAGCGGCGGTGCTGCACCGGAGGTTCAGGAAGGGAGGTGAAAGTGTTGAGGAAATGTATTGCGTCAAGGGAGAATGTATCGGGTAGGCACTAGGGTTCGAGTTGCTGAGGAGAGAAATGGGGCAGGGAGGATAGGGAACGTGACGATGGGTACGGATAACCAAGCAGGTATGAAGGCACTGGAGGCGGCAAGACCAGGAACGGCAAGGTACCTTGTGGACAAGGTGTTGGAAGGCATCCAGAAGGTCAAGAAAATCGACTCAAGCATGATTGTCAGGATATATTGGACGCCGGGACACGCAGGCATCCAAGGCAATGAATGGGCAGATCGTGAAGCAAAGCAAGCAGCAGAGGGCAACGAAACGGAAACCGTGACAAAGGGACTGGCATTCCTGAAGCGCTCCCTCAGTATGTCGAAAGCAGCAGTGATGGCAGAACACAAAAAGGAATGGAGGGTAGATACAGAGCGCAAACTTGCGCAGTCGTCAAGATTCGAGAGGCTGAAAACCGTCGACCCCAATGCCCCGAAGATGAAGAAAGCTGTTCAGCTGCTAGCAGACCTCCCGAGGAAACAAGCATCGATCCTCGTGTAGTTGAGGACACCCTAAACCAGTATCTCCACTGGATTGGAAACACAGACGAGCCAACATGTAGCGCATGCCACGACGCACAAGAAACAGTGGAGCACTACCTGCTACACTGCGCAGCACACGGACGTGGCAGGCGGAGACTCCACAGCGCTGTCGAAGCGGGACCAGGGGTGAGCAAGCCCCTGAGCGACGCAGAAAACATACCAGCCTTGGTTCGAGTACATTCATGCAACGATTCGATTCGAAAAGACCTACGGAGACCTCACCATCACTGAAGACTCCGAGGGCAACCAAGCCGAGGAGGAAGACAAGTAGGGGCAGACGAAAAGAAACAAGAACAACATTTCCATTTTTCTCTCTACTCTCACTAACTAATACATCATAGAATACAACTGCCGCACAGAGGCATAACATGGACAGACGCCGGAATCCGGGCTCGCACCAGGTGGCCGCCACGACGGCAGCCGGTAGAGTAGGAAACATCATAGACAGGGAATATATGTAGAGAACGTAGATAAACAGAGTAGACCCCGACATATATAGGGCGCAGCCCCAACGGGATAGGAATAAATTAAAAAAATGGATATTCAAGATGCTTCGGAACAAGCTTATCTAGCGTCTAGAGCCATGTCCGCGTTTTCGTCGAACAACCTTTTTCCCACTTGGTGTAACACGCATCATTCTATTCGTAACCTTGACCAGGTCTCGGGCTGCCAAACTTCGCACTTCTGCTTCCTTCATGCTCGTAGCTGGGTCCAGAAGCATGTTCAAAATTTGCTGTTCAACAAGAATTTGTTTCTTTAGGTTGAGTTCTTCATCTATCGTAAGTTTACCGTCGTCCCTCAGATTTCTGGCAATGACATGAGGAGCTCTGGCACGCTCAAACCCAACGATAGCAATATCATTCGAGTCCCGGTCGTCACAGTTGAACAGGAGAGATCTTGCAGTGAGATTCACATGCAGTATACCCTGTTCGTGTATTCTGCTGAGGACAAGCTTGAAAAATGACCTGAGCAGGAAGGAAAGGGTTAGGTTATTTTCAGTCACGGGTATTTGAGGACTAACTGCTGTTGTGGTGTCACGATAAAACGCCTCGGTGACATTTTAGAGCGAATTTCTGCAAGGGAAATTCCTTTATCTTCGAGTAACAGGGCAGCGAATGAGGCGTCCGGGTGCGCTGGATCTAATGACAGAAAGAAACCATACGGTTCTGGGACATTGGTAAAACCCTCTTTCCTCAACGCATCAGTGACTTTGTATTCCAGTGAAAGTCGGAAGATGTCTTTAGGTCGAGAGGCATTTTTTAATATGATCCGAGGTTTATCTGCATCAGTGAAGCGATTGGTGTGAAAGGAAGCACCTGGTATTTCAACCTTGGCTACACAGATATTCTGTCCGTGAAAAGATTCCTGAGCAATTACTTGAAACAAGTCTTTGAATTCGATGGGTTGATCAAAGATGGGGTCAGATTCCAGGGTAGGGAGAAGTCGATTGTGTTCGTCATGAAGATGAGATTCTTCGAGCTCGAAAGCCACGTCTGACTCGGAAGGCCCGATATTATATGTTGCAAAAGCCCATTGACGGTAAGCATCGGGAGTTCCTTTGAAGTCTCTACGTAAATACTTCTCTGTAGTAAAAGGTTGGCGAAATGGAGGTTGCACTTCAGATTGAATTGACAGCCATGGCCTAGTCGTAGCGTGTTGAAGTAGTTCATTAACAACGAACTAGGATGACTCAGTCCCCGCGCATGGAGAGAAAGTAATGGGTTCTTTACTCACCAATTTGTCAGAATATCCAGTATAGTCTACAGCGTCTGAAGAATCAACTCCAGATTTTAAATACCAAGTCCAGGGAATTTCTTGATTATTGATCCTGTCCGCACGATCTTTTGCATCACGAATGGCGGCGATATACAGTCCAGTATGCAGCTTGTAATAGGAATAGGTGTCGTCGGAAAGGCGAAAGGAATCGGACACAAAAAGTGTCTGATTAGCCCGATCCCTCATACAGATAACTTCAATATTTCCAGCCTGAATGACAATGAACGTGACATCCGGAATGACTGCCTCTGTCCACGCCTGTCTCCATGGTGAGATAACCTTAGCTGGAGGATTTCGATGAAAGACTCGCCTGTTGAAGGATATTCCTGGCGGACGATTTGGTTCGAATAGGTATTTCAGGCCCCAGATTCTGTTTGGATATATTTTCTCGAGCCTCGACGTAGGAAGGACACGGAGAAAACTTGGCATCATTGCCCATGCGACATGCGTTGATGCCAATCTTAGGATGCTTGACGGGACAGTTCTCCCCCTCCTCGCAGGATATCCACGGAAACGCTCCTGTCAAGAATCCATGGACAATCTCTTTGAACACGTCCTCCTGAACCTTTTTGCGTCTTAGGATGTTTTTGGTTTCTAGGTCAAAGTTCATGTTCTTGAACTCCCAAATTGCGATTTCAGGAAAGACATTGAAGATGTCCCGCTGGATATCAGTCATGTGGTGACGAATGCCGGCCTTTTCTTGTGATTCGGCGAGGTTAAGAAAGCCGTCCGCGACAGCCTGATTGAGCTTGACACCTGGTATGGGTTTCCGAGAGAGCCGATCTGGGGTCCATTGGAGGCAACCACCTTTCCAATCCTTGAGCTGAAACGCAAGTGTTTCTGCAACAACGGTGCAGAAACTCCCAATGGTGTATTGGTAAACGTTCTCAACACCGCTTTCGTTTCGGATGCTGGTCCCACCGATATTGGAAAGCGCTGCTTCTCGTCTGGCTCGTGTTGGGAACTCATCCAAAGGGGTGACCGGTGGCAGATCGCCAGGGTAACATTTCAAAGCATCGTCTACATTGCTGATGAGATCTCCCAGTATCCCGGGTAGCCGGACGACACGTCTGAGCCGCAAACTTGGATGAAGGTGTTTGTCAAAACTTCCAGGGTCACGGGTGTGTGTCGAAAGGGTGTGAGCATGCAGATCGGCAAGTAGTTGGGGTGGTTTGGCTTCGAAAAACTGTTTTATTTCATCGAGAGATCTATTGAAATCAATAAGTCATTTGGCGAGGGGGAGTGGGGATAGGAAAGCATGCGTACGAGATGGGAAGTGGACGCGCTTGAGAGATTCTATAAGTACCTGCGCGTCAGAAGTATGACGATGTGGAGAAGAGTATGCTGCGTACAGAGACGGCGGAGGAGTTTCTCGGTGCTTTCTACCTTTGTCGACCAAGTCTGAACTCATTTCGATGGGTACTATGCTTTGTTTGAACCACTATTCACAGCCGTGGTGTCTGCAGAAATGCCGATCGATAGTTATACCTGAGTTATATAGGTGGATAGTCCGAAGCTCCGGAACAAGCACATCCTTATAGGTCCAGTTGTTGCGTATCATAGATACATTGACATCCACAAGCAGCGAGGACAACACAAAGACACTCGATGTCGAAATACAACTGAGTATTCAGGTTGTGGGTCCAGGTGTGATCCAGTGTGATCAAGAATAAGAACCAAGACAATTGTTCCAAAATCATCACAATGGACGAGACAATGGACGAGACTCGGAAAGCCCAGCAATCACTAGGTACATAGCCATTCTTGTCGTCATCGCAACGCCATCGCGTGCGCGCAGCTCCTGCAACTGTAGAATTGCAACAAAGTACGGTGAACATCTCATTAACGATGATAGATATTCTTTCTATACCCCGGCCTCAGGCCCATACTGCAACCAACATCATTGCGTGACCCATGAGGCCTGAGGCCTTTGTAAAACAGACGAGCGCTCGGCAAAGAAGGCAAGAAGCTCTCAACGGACGGCGCGAAAGATGAGTCATGTCCCGACTGGCAGGATGACGAAGTCGACCATGGCAGCGACGGATGGGAAGAGGGCTCCCATCCTCATGACAGTGACTCCACCCGTACAAATCCCATGCGTCGCTCAACCCACGTGGTTTCCTCCCATTCCCACTATCGCCTCCTCGAGCACAATAACTCCAACAATCACGCATCATCCGCCGGGCCCTCCGAAATTGAGCTCTGACTCCCGGTATCCGTCAGCGGAGAGGCGATTGGCCAAGGAGGATGGACATGAGTCGACATCGAGCCCGAATCCGAGGAAGATTAAGATCTCGGGAGAGCTTGAGCCGAGGAAGTTTATAGGGAGGATGGTAGCGGGGAACAGATGCTGTCGACATGTAAGGTGTTAAAACGAGATGCCTCATGAATCATCTTTTCATCTGGGTTAGGCTCATATCGGAGTGTGAAAGAGCTGATCCGTTCTTGCCGTGAGATGTGAAAGCGGCCTTGGACCGAACCAATACTTACTACTAGGCTGGACAAGTTGCAGGCAGATGCATTTTCGGATTCTCAGAAGTCTTCCCATTCGCAACAGATTCCTTTCTAACGACCCAGAATTTCTTCGAAGAACCCTCTATATCTTGACGAATGGCGCGTTTTAAGTTATTTCTAGTATCTATCATTTGTTCGTCCTCAACTGGAGGGCCCCTGTGACTGACCGGATATGTTCTCCGTCTTCGAGAACCTCTTAGAAAACACGAGTGCGCGATCTCATAACTCTTTTGGTGAATGGCCATCTGACCAGTAATACACCAAGCCGTGATTGAGAATCGTTCTCCTTGGCGAATCGAAGCTCAGAGCTCGGATTAGGAAAGAGACCCACTTTCTTTATGAGAGTTTATGTCGGACATCTCTCATTCAGGAGAACCACTCAGCTATGTACAACCACATGTCCATCAGAGAAGCCCACAGCATTAGTCCCACTCTCTTCATCACGAGGTTACGATCCTTCCACATCGTTCGGCAAGACTCCCACTTCAAAGGTTAACCTCTGGCAAGTCGATGGTGTCTAGTGACTGGCTTTTTCAGGCAGGTGCCGTGAGAGGTTGCTTATGCATGGAATACTCAAGCATACGAAGTGCTGACTCGATGTTCGTAATCGTATAAATATATCAGGGTTGTGCAAGATGGAACTATTATCAAACTTCCATGGCTGAATCTCATAATTTTGACGTTCTCATTGTGGGCGCAGGCTTCAGCGGTGTATATCAGCTGCACAAACTGCGCGAAGCCGGATTCTCTGTCAAAATCTTCGAAGCTGGGAGTAGCTTCGGTGGCATCTGGTATTGGAACCGCTACCCTGGCGCGCGCGTCGACTCCGACTTCTCAATCTATCAGCTTTCTATCGAAGAGCTATGGAGGGACTGGAATTGGACAGAGAAATTTCCAGGCCGCCAGGAGCTCGTCGAGTACTTCAAGTACATTGACAAAAAACTCGACCTAAGCCGCGACATCTCCTTCAACACTCGTGTAACATCCGCCTTCTTCGACACAACCACAAACCGCTGGTCCGTCTTCACCAACACGGGAGTAACCGTCAAACCTCGTCATATGGTCCTCTGCACCGGTTTCGCATCCAAACCCCTTTTCCCCGACATACCAGGGCTCGACACCTTCCAAGGCATCATGCACCACACCTCACTGTGGCCTGAAGCTGGGCTCGACATGACCGGGAAACGTGTCGGTGTCATTGGAACGGGTGCTAGCGGTGTGCAGGTGATACAGGAGGCCGGACTCGTCGCATCCCATCTCACCGTATTCCAACGTACACCCAACACCGCGGTAGCGATGGTGAATGAGCGTCCTATCAGCGTCACCATGCAGACTAAGATGAAGGAGGAAATGTATCCCGTCCTTTTCAAGCGCCGTCGACAAACCTTCACCGGATTCCAATACGACTATCTACGCCCCGGGAAGTTTTATGAAATGACCCCGGAGGAGCGGTATCTCTTCTTGGATGACTTGTGGACGAAGGGAGGGTTCCATTACTGGTTCGGCACGTTTGAGGATATCTTCTATGATCAGACGGTGAATGACGAGGTGTATACGTTTTGGAGGAAGAAGGTACTCGATCGGGTTCGGGATCCCGAGATGCAGCGCAAGCTCGCACCGGAAAAGCAGCCGCACCCGTTCGGGCTTAAGCGCGTTAGCTTGGAGCAATGGTATTATGAGGTGTTCAATCAGCCCAACGTTGATCTCATCGACATCAACGAGAACCCAATTGTTGAGATCACTCCGAGGGGCGTGAAGACGGGGGATGGGGTGGTGCATGAACTCGATGTGCTCGTGCTTGCTACGGGCTTCGATGCGGTGACGGGAAGTATTTCTCAAATCGACATTAAGGGGACCGATGGCGTCGCTATTGGTGACATGTGGAAGAACAAGGGCCTCTCGACATATTTGGGACTGACAGTCACAGGCTATCCCAACATGTTCTTCTCATATGGACCTCACGGTCCCACTGCATTCTGCAACGGGCCCACATGCGGTGTAAGTTTTCTCACTGACATTTCCTATTGTCGTGTACTGACAATATTACTCGCTCTTTGACAGGAAATCCAAGGTGACTGGATCATTGACTGTATCACCTACCTCCGTGACCACAACTACTCCCGCATTCACGCGACACAGGAAGCTTCAGAAGCCTGGGTCCAGCGCGTAACGGATATCTTCAACAAAGGTCTCTGGACCCACGCGAAGTCGTGGTATACAGGCGCGAACGTGCCGGGGAAGCGCCTCGAATCGCTCAACTTTAGCGGCGGCCTCCCGTTATACACCAACCTGATTCAAGAGAGTGCTCGGGGCGGGTATGCAGGGTTTACACTTACTTCAGACTCCGATACTCGAGCTAGGCTCTGATTAGTGTCGCTATACAGTTGGATCTGTACTTTTCATGAATGTTTGTGCGGTGGTAGTTTGCTATAAAGATATATGATGGGGTCAATCCTCAGGAATGGAATATCGGGAAATTTGTGTGCTACACATAAATAACATTCTCTGTCATATCTACATATGTCGATATATCTGTCCTGAAATCAATCTGGTGTTGTTCTTTGACTTGGCGTTCTCAGTAGATCACATTTCTTCGAGTTTTGGGCCCTATACAAGATGTGATTGATACAAGAAAGTGAGGTTACACGAGGGTCAGTCACGGGAAACTGGTTTTGACTGATGCAAATTGCGCCACAAGGCCTTCTATGAGGAAGACGGGGAGATAAACTCTCATACAGCCGTCGGCCGTCAGAAGCATCAGCAAAACAACTGATTTAATACTTCGCCAAATATGGCCTGGCACCTCTTGTCTCAGAAAAGCAGGAATATCATAGATTACTTGAACATGTAAAGTCAATACTAAGGTTGTGCTACCAGAAGAACTGCTAATCTATCAGGAATATACGAACTGCAGATCCATGCCAAACTGTGCTTGTCTTCTATAAAGAACGAGCTGCAATCCCGTGCCTTTGGCATGGATCTGCAGCTCATTGGGGGCTTTGCCCCCAAACCCCCTGCCAACACAATGTTTAATCTGGCCACAATCTCACTGCATTCGATTGTGGCCTTGTATTTATGATGATAATGCTTAAATCCAGCCACAATCTCACTGCATTTGATTGTGGCCTTAGTTGTATGATGACAATGTTTAGTATGTATTATCAATGCTCAAATATATTCTTACAGTGCTCAGTCACATTTACATTTTCAAAGATCATGTTTATATATCAAACTATTAAAAAAAGACTTTAATATCCAATTGAACATTAAGTAAGTAAACTGT